>JAEPRB010000205.1:0-70951 GCA_016758965.1 Circinella minor
TATATGTTTTATTAGATAGAAACTAAATGAGCATACGTTGTAGCAGTCAATCCATCAAACTCGGCGATGAAAAATGTGATGAGCAGAAATTAAAATGAATGGGAAAAGAAATAGTGAAATATAAGACTCCATCAGTTTACAGGAAAACATGGGCACGTGATTCAAGATAAAAGAAAATTAGGTATATAATACAGGTTAACATATAAGCAACGATATTTATGTGTTAAATATTTGGATATTTTGGATACGTACGTATTATCAACAGCTCAATAAAATTATTAATATTATTACTGTTATAGTAACAGAACGAGTCTATTCTTCTGCTGGGAATTATTTCAAGATAGGATGGCTGAAATTGAAAACACAATTATGAAAAAAAAAAGTTATTACAAAATGAAACAAGTTGAGCAACAGAAGCAACGTATGTAACTCAATAAGATCTTCTTTTATATATATATATATATATATATATATATACGTATTGATTGCAAGTGAAAGAAAAGTAATCTTCGAAATATATCAACATGGGCAATAACCAAGTTAACAATAATAGTGTGTATTGAATAGATTATGAATAAGAAGGACCAACAGTATTGTTTTGCGATTTTAATTCTAAGTACGTAAATATTCTATCGAACTTTTAATGTAGGATTTCAAAAAAAAAAAAAAAAAAAAAAAGATACACATTGCGTATAAAGTAAAATGAAGAGAGGTTTCTTGTCTTACAAATATATATAGCAGTGGTTTTATTGGCTATACAGCTCTATTGTATCAAATAAGATTCAATAGGTAGTAATACTCTACTGTACGGATGTGTGCTATGTTTTCATATATTTATATGTTTGAAAAACTAGATATTTTATCACAATTGATGAATTATAGGTTTCTATGATTATGTAACAAATAATATTAAAAAAAAAATTACTTGCTTTATTATACTTCTCTCTCGTTTTAAATACTTTGTCAGTCTGGTGATAGATGTATGTACGTACTTTTTGTCTACTTAATAAACCTTGTCTCTTTTATTTTTAACAGGTCGTGGTTACAATCTCTAAAGATGTCTATGATGTCGCAAAGTCAATAATAATGTTAAAATGGCGTTTTTCTTCTTTTTTTTTAAAAAAAAAAAAAAATCCAAAAACAAAAAATCAATGGCACCTAAAGAAAGGTGATTTCCTCTAATATTATCTCATGATTCGTTTGATAGCAGAAATCTATAAATAGGCCCAGAAATGTTTTTTCCCGCTTTCATTTATAAACATGATCTTAATATTAGCTTTACGTAGCTCAGAAAAAATCATGTGTGATTATATACGTAGATACAGGAAGAAACAATAAAACACAGTACGTATGTTTACATCCATATTTTACAGAATGTGTTCGTATAATGAACTTTTTTTTTCTCTATTCTATTATTATTAAATTTTTTAGATTATTTTATTACGTATCCCATTCAACATCAATTGGAACACTCAAGTCGGTGAACATCTTGTTCTGGTTCTTTTGGCATTGTTTTCTCATCAATTCAATAAGATTTTATCTTCTCGCCATCCTGTTTCTCTTTTCATTATTGTTCTTACGTATACTTATTTCTCTCAAGACGTGGTTTTTTTTTTTTGGCTAACAGAATTATACTATAATAACAAGGATGTTTTATTTATCTATTATTAAATTTTTCTTTTCTTTGAGGTCAAGAATGTCATTAATTAATCTTCACATTACCATTGTTACTGGCTATATAAGTGTCAATTATACTATATTTCAAAAGATCAACTTGCTCACAACACGTTTAGTCCATGTTCCTTTTTCTTTCAATTATAATGGTAATGAGTTTTGTATATTATGTCCATGAGCAGAGGACTACATGATTATTATTATTTCTTTCTTTTTTTCCCGGATGCATGGGATGGATCCTTTGAACCTGTTCCATTTTTTTTTTCATATATCCAGTTTGGAAAATTTTCAAAGAACAAAAGTAAGTGGGATCTATGACTTCATCAGCACGAAGCAAATGGTCCGTTCCATAGTGCATTAAATCACCACTCAAAGCTTCGTACGACATATTATTAAAATCCAGGAAAAACTAGCATAAATACTCTTTAATCTCTCGTGTTATCTTTCGCCTTATTGTATGTCCAAAAAAAAAAACGTGGAAGTTAATTTCTTCAATTTTGGAAACTGGCCTGCGTTTTTTTTTTTTGAAACTCCTAGAGACAAAGATGATTTGAGTTGTTAAGCCTGCCGCTCTTTTTTATCTATGCATTGCATAAAATATATGGTATCTATGTTGATCATCATTTATTATTATTTTTAGCGATCAGAGTATATCTCATGTTTATATAAAAGCTATATACACAAAGTAAAAATACTATAATAAAAAAACCTAAATAAAGATGTAAACTAATGTGAATAAACAATAAAAGAGTGCATTCAAGTTTTAAAAAAGAGACTTTGACTCAATTTGTAAAAATTATTAATTGTTATAAATGGTTTGTTTCTTGTTTATTGAAGAGACAGTAGTAAAGAGAAAGAGAAAAATAAAGAAAGATAAAAGAAAAGAAAAAAAAAAGATGGATCTAAGTACAAGATATCATGAAAAGGAAACATAGAAAGTGAGTAATAAAAAAAAAGACGGGTAAATAAGATTACTTTTTTTCGGGTTTGACAAAGGGGATGAAGTGTGATTTGTTTTAATAATTGTTATTATTATTGTTGTAAATAAAAAAGAAAACGAGAATTAGGGTAAAAGGGGGAATCATAAATAAATAAGTAGTAAGTAGGTTTTTTTTTTGTATCCTTGTTTGTTGTAATACATGCCCATATCAAGCTTGGCTATATTACAACAAAAAGTAGAAAAAAAAAAGCTCTATACTATCACTATTATTAATTAATTAGAATTGCTTCTATTTTTCTTTTGAGGGAAAAATAAAATCGATACGTGGATGGGATTTGTAAAAAAAATATTAATTAGGGTGGGGGAGATGTTATGTTATGTACGTATTAAAAAAAACAAACAAGATTAAAGTAAAATTAAAATTAAACCTTTGATTTAGAAAAAAAAAAGGTTATAATATGTGTGTGAGTGTGTGACTATTTAAAAAGTATACATCTTTTCCATGGCTTGTCGTTGGAAGACTTCATGTTGAAATCTATTATTATTGTCATTGTTATTGTTACAAAGAATTAGTTAGTGTTACTTTTGTATAAAAAAAAACATACGCTACAAATTTTATAATTCTTACTTTTTCAAGTTTTCGTTTTCTTGCATGAGACGTTCAACTTCTTCTAATAATTCAACTTGCATGGATTTTAAATGTTGCATTTGTTGAACCGCTAATAATCATTATTAATTAATGTTAGTTCTCCATACTAATAAAAAAAAATTATTTATATATGATATACACATGTATACATACTTCGATTTAACAAAGCAGCCTTGCTCATCTTTTTGTTGTTGCAGCCAGGAAGATGCTTTCGAAGTTCATCAAAACCATCCTTGATTTGTGCACGTCTTTTTTGTTCAGACTGAATATGAATTTGACGACGAAGCTCCGTGTTAGTTAATTGACTAATAATAGTAAAAAAAAAAAATGATTAATTTTCTTTATTTAGTCTATTTTTTTTTTGTTTTATCCATTAAATAGAACATGGACACATGTAATGTAGAAGTAACATATAATTCATAAACTTACTCTGGGTCTGTCTCATCATCAATGATCTTGAGAAAATCTTGTTCTTCTTCATCTTTCACATTTTCATCTCCAAATGTAGTAGTAGCAGTAGCCGTAGGGGATACTTTTACTCCTGATGTTACATCTTCTGTGTTACCAACTTGCTCAGCATCATCGTTACGCTTTTGTTTCTTAATCATTCCACCATCTTCATTGTGTTGCTGTTGCTGTTGCTGTTGACGCTTACGTTTATTACGAGCACCAACTTTCTTTTCATACGTCTCTTTAGAATATTCTAAAAATTCTGTATGATAAAATTCCATGGGGACTGAATTAGCACGAGCAATAGTTTCTTTGACACGATCAGTTGTAGGATTTGAAAATTTGGGAGGTGATGATGGAACTAAAGGTGTAACGAGTGGTTGAGTAGTTTGAACATTAGTTGTCGAGTCAGTTGTTGTTGTATTAGCGGTAGTAGTAGTGGTTGTAGTATTAGTATTGTTATTAGTATTAGTTGTTGTATTATTAAGTGTAGGAGTAGGTGCGGTGGCGGTAGCCGACGGGGTTTGAGGTGACTTGGAGGATGAAGAAGCGGATTCTGAATCGGGGCTAGCAGGATGATGATAAGAGCGATGTTGAGGTGGAGACATTTGTTCAGGACAATAACCGAAACGTGCTGGTTGCTGTACAGGGTAAGGCATTGGAATAGCAGATGTATACGCCAAAGATATAGGAGTGGGGTAACCATAACCTAATAAAGTGATTCCATTGTTTTATAATTTTAGTACAGTTTTGTTTGCGTATTGATGACGATTTTTTTTTAAAGTTGATTTTTGTGTAGCCATGACAAAAGTTTTTTTTTTTTTTTGCTCTCTCTTTCTTTCTCTCTTGTTTTCCCTTTTTCTATATTCTTATTATTATAAAATTTTAATCGAAAATTTCAGCCAGCCAATCATAATGATCAACTTAAATGAAATAGAAGATTATTTAACATTAAAGGGATATTTCGTGATAGGCTTAAAAAAAGCGAAAAAAAAGTGGAGAGAGAAAAGAAAAAAGAGAGAGCTAGAGAAAAAGATAATATAAAAAGTATTTTTTTTTTATTTGTTATTTATTTATTTATTTTTTTGCTTTACCTTGATAAGTATGAAATTCGGTTTGTGGTCGATAAACAGTACCAGATGAATATACATTTGCTGGGGAACCCCAAGTTGGGGAAGGATCATCTGGTCTACGAGATAATCCTGCCGTAGGTACAGTAGGTGGTACCATCGTATCAACAGGATAATTCGAATGATGATGATGGTGAGGATGATGACCATGAGCTGGTGTTGCTGTTGCTGTTGCGTTACTAGCGAGAACAATTTGAGTCATGGTTTATAAGAGCGAGAAAAATTGTTGTTATGATGTTAAGAAGGACAGTAAAATAAATTAATAAAAATTATTACAAAGGAAGGATTTGGGGGGGAATTAAGATTATTATTAAAGATAGTATTAATATAAACAAGGACGGGAGGAGTAAGTATAAAGAAAAGAAGGGAAAGGAAAGGAATATATATGCAAAAAGAAAAGTATGTAAAGAAAAGGAAGAAGAGAAAAGAATGAAAAAAATATTGTTCATAACAAAAAAAAAAAAAAAAAAAGCTCACAAGGTACGAAAATCGTTTTGTGCAACAACTACTTTAGTTTTTAACACTATAACTTTTTTTTTAGCAATCTAATTATCGCTTGCATGTATATAACTTCCGTTTATCATTTAACTCACTTATTCATCCCCACGCTCTCTCACACGCACACACAACACATAGAAGATATCTGAATTTTTTTTTTTTCGAAATAATTTTTATTTATTTATTGATTAATATTGATGTTGATGCATTATTGGAGATGATGGACGCGCTGAAATACTATTATTAGGGTTATTATTTTCATTTACAATAATAGAGCGCATATGGTGTGTAAGTGATACTACTCGATCTTCATTATCGTCACTTTCTTCTTCTTCTTCACTCGTATTATCAGTACTTATACTATCTGTTTCTGAATCTGTGAATTCTGATACAAATGATTGTCGTAAAGTAGCATTTAACATGGCATTGTGGTTTTCATTGTCATGAGATCTTATATTTGACGTCGACGTCGACGTCGTCGTTGTTGCTGTGTTGGTAAAATATTCAGACTGCGACAACTTGGTATGTTGGCTTGTAGGTGTATGATGAATTAATGGTAAATTATCATCTTCTTCATGACTTTTAATAACAGTTGGCTTTCTTCGAATAGTATTTTCTTGGATAAAAGGTGGTGTTAGTGGTGTATTACGATAAGATCGTGAGCAAGGTTGTAATTTATTTTTTTGGGTGTGCTGACGATGAAGATAACGTGGTGGTGACGATGGAGGAGCAAGACAACCTTCCTGCTGTTGCTGATAATTATGATGGTTGTTATGGTAATGATAGATATGATTATTGTTGCTAGGTAATGGAGGAGAAGGGAAATATCCTGTTGGTACATGATGTGGCGCTCGTCGAGTTGGTTTTCTTCGAATTGTTTGTTGACGATCAATTGATGATGAATTACTATTATTTCCAGAAGAAGAATAGCTATATTTTTCTGGGGGTGGTAATAATGGTGAGTGAGGTTGTTGTTGTTGTTGTTTCTTATGGTATCTACGTGAATAAGACGTTGTTAATTGTCGGGTAGGAATAAAATGCTGTGATTGTGTTTGTTGCTGTACAGGTGAAAGTGGAGGTGATGGTATAGTTGTAATGTCGGTGGTAAAATCATCAACAGTTGCTGGCGGAGTTTTGCCACAAAGTTTATCCAGTGCCGCTTGACGGGCGGCAAATGCATCTTCATGTTGACTGTCACCTAAAAATTGTAAATCAACTCTTTGTGTGGTTCGCGTCGTATTATAGCGATTGTGATGATGATGATGATTCTGATGATGATGGTGACGATGATGATGCCTAGTATTTTCGATTGGTTTGTCTACTAGAGTAACAGAATTTGGAGGGGGGGTGTACGGGTCATGGTTTGGTGAAATCGGTAATGTGTCCCAGGATGACGGGGGTTGTAATGTACCTGGTGTAGAGCAATTTGCAAGAGGATGAAGTGAAACGGGTGGTGGGGTGGAATCCATCATAAATTGACTTATATCATTAGACGTTTGTTGTTGCTCTTGTGTAGTATCAGTAGCAGTGCGGTTATTTTTACGCAATACACTAAAAAGTGGTTTTGGTTTTGTGGGACGTTTATCACCAAAGCTTGGAGTAGTAAATTTAATCATTTATTTTATATCTATTTACTTCCCAAAAAAAAAAAGGGAAAGAAAGAGAAAGAAAGACAGAAGTTTTTTTTTTTTTTGGGACTTTTCTTTTTGTATGTCGTTGGAGATCTATACTTAACTCAACAAAAAAAAACAATTGAAAATTAAAAATGACGACTGTAGTACAAACCAGAAAGAACGGCTACAAGATTTTCTGGACCCCATAAACAAAAGGGGATCTTATGAAAGTGACACATAGTGCTTCAATATTTTTTTTGCCACGTTTTTTCTTTTTCAATTGTGCTGTATTCCTAATTTTTTTTTTAAATCATTGAACAATCAACTCAATTGTATCTACTAATGCATACGTTTTATTCATTTTTCAATACAGTACATTGTGAGTTTTTTCTGAAAAAAAAAAATAATAGTAGAAAATTTTCTACCATAAAAGGACTCGATGATGAAGGTCCTTGTTTCAGATATTTTACTTGGAAGTAATCCGAAGTACCGACAAACCAACACCACCACTCCGCTTCATGGTCGATCGTGTCTTGACAAGGAACATTAAAAAACTTCTTTGTAGCACAAGCTCAAAAATGGGCAAATCTTTTTTTTTTTTTTGCTTCTTTTTTTAATATTTGATTCTAAACACACTAAACATATTAAAGTCTTTTTTAATTGGATTTGTTTCATATTTTTATAGAACCTTTGCCACGCGAGCATGATCAATCATTATTTTTTTATATATATCCAAACTTATACAAACAAAACAAACCTTTCCATATAAAGGTTGTCATCGTCCAGACTCTTCACAAACAAGTTACTTTATTTTTGTTATTATTAGATTTTTCTTATGGTATATAAAAGCTAGCAATAAGAATTATAGTTATAATTTAATAGGTTGGAGGAATAATTATTATAGTTCCATTAGCATAATATATACGTATATGTGCTTAACTAAGAAAAAGTTTCCCAAGTAGGTTTCTATAAAAATGTATTATTTGATTATGATATAATAAAAAAAAACTTTTTTCTTGTTTGGCCCACAATAGAAAAGACGGAAATTATAAATCATCTATAGTAGGAATTGACGTTAATATATTCTATCGTCTTTTCATCGGACTTGTTGAATTGCCACGCGAGAAGAATACCTTTTTTCTTACTATACCCCATCCAGGTTTTCTGACGGCGTTGAATTGTATTTTGAAGTGCTGTACCGGGTTCTTAAATTTTATATTAAAATAAATAGGAGTGGTACACAAACTACTATCATCATCATCAAAAATAACAATAGAGAGATCTTCCAACGATCTTATAATATTTTCGGCTGAATATTAAACTTGTATTTAACAGGGGTGTACGTTGGCACCTTTTGCAACGGTAAGGTACTTTTGGAACCCCCTTTTTTATAGTAAGTCGCGTAGCGGAATAAAATTAGCCTTTTTCTTTTGTCTTCCAACCCTTTAATAAAAGATTATTTTTTGCCCATGACGTTTGTTAATAAGATTGCAGCATAATATTTAATCCATTGAGTCGGGACAAACAGATTTATACTTAACAAACACCAATAAGAAGAATTGATTTATATATTCACTTGCTATTTTTTTTTTGCTGTGTTAAAAAGCATGATGTATTTATTGCGCAATGAATCATCTCAGAAAAACCTCTTTTCGTTTTTAGTCTATGCACTATGAAAGAGTGTATTTGTCCAACAAGTGATATCACATTTTTATGGACGTCATGAAGGTCACTGGTATTTTGCTATATTACGTATTTATAAAAAAGATAAGTACATCATTATTAAAATTGTTTCTAAAAATATTAATATACATCGAGGTAAGTCCCGAATCATTAAAATTGTTATTTAGGTACGTACGATGGTTTTGATAGTGCTTGAATCTTTGAACAGTACCATGCTAAATGCTTAACTTCTTTAATCGTTTATTAGAACGCGGCTCGGATGTTTTGTGCGATTATCATGCAGTAAATTTATGTAGTAGTACAGCAGTAGTCATAGTTCGTTCCATTGATGCTGTCCACTCAATCGAATTCATTTAATATCAAAATTAGTGTCGACGAGATTATAAGGGTAATCGGAATAATATAATTTTCAGTAATTATTATAGTAGCAGAAACTATGATTGTACAATTCTTGTACGTAATAATTTGAAATAATACTTGTTAAATAATTATGTAGTCCATATTTAATAATGATAGATGATAATTGAGTAAGCTCTACAGAAGCTCTGGATGAGATATAAAATTATTAATAATGGAAAAGTGGAGCTGGTAGAAATAGTGGATACGTATGATGGCGAGATACGATATAAATATATTAGATGATGTACAATAAAAGTTTAACTATAAGTTTCGGTGATGGTGTTGTCCCCATGGTACAGAGACAACATTTACTTACAAATCAATGACCCTACTGTCTCAAGATCACATACGATTTATGTCTAAAGGTGTAATATCTGGAATTCAGCGCTTATTCGAAAGGCTATCTGAATGATAAAAGTGCTTTTTTACATATTAATGGGAATTCGTATACGGGAGCTGCTGAGCAAGCATGTTAATTTGACAGTACTTAAAATACAGTGAGGATTTAACTAAGGTATACGACAAGCCATTCCTTTCATCATCAACAACAGCAGCATACATTCTAGATAAATTAATTATCTATTTACATTTACATAAACTCGTCAACAATAATACTTGGTTTGTTCTTTTTTATGTCTGTTTACACACAACGTATTGAATTACGTTGATTAGAATTTGTTATCCTCTTAATCCTCTACTTTCCCCAGCTGGATCCTCTCACAGTGATATAAGCAAACGGAGATAAAGACGATTAAACTCCCATTGCAGCCATCACTAAATTTATTGGGTTGAAATATTTTATACCCGACTAAAGAGCATGAATCATCATAACTGAGATAGCTTTTGTATCAATTATGTTATTATTGTAAAAATTTATGTGGATGAATAGGTTGCCAAAGTTTACATTGAATAGAATGAGAGTGGTTCGGTCCAAAAATTCCTGGAGAAAAAACAAATCATTGAATGATACATATGCAATTCCAAAAGCTTGTTGTACGACTGAAGCTGAGATCATTGCGTTTGCACAAGCTTACACCAAGATAGTATGATTTATAATGGAAATCTGACACGTCCCAACTATTTTATTAATCGAACCCCTTTATTAATTTAGCTTATATTCTTAAAATAGTGATATTATTGTATGTTGATATACTATTGTAGTTCAGCATATACTGTGGTTGCATTATGATTTAATACGTACATACTTTTTAATTCTATAGATACTAGTTGGTATTATAATGACTATATGAAAAAATGATAGTATTTCAGTCCGTTAACATCCTATTTGTTTTGCTACAAATACTAGAACTTATGTTATTCTTAATGATGTCTTATGTACTAACTTAAAAGCCCCTAGTAGTTACGGTGTTGATAGTGATCGATATGATTTTTAGTAGTAAAATAAAAAAGTAATATCTTTGCCGTTTTATTCAATTCAAAAATTTAGAAATTATATACGTAGCTTTATATCTTTTTTATTATCATCGAAAGCTAATAGACATTTGCCTATAGGACTATGGTCACTTCTTTTCAGTCCATTAGAAGTAAGTTGAATTGTATATATACGTACATAGAAGAAAAAAAGAAATGCGTAGAGATTAAAAACTGAAAAAATGAAGTAGAGGCAAAAGTTGAATTGAGGAGAAAAGAAGGTTGTGCTGTGACCGGAAAGTAATGAAAAGGCGAGAAAAAGAAAAAAAAACTGAAAAGAGAGTAATATAAAAGGTATACTAGTTTGATGTAGAGACTGTAATAGAGAAGAAGAGATACAGATATCATATCCATGGCATCCTATGGTTTTGATTTGTCAGTGTCGAAATCATCATTTGGGTGGCTCAAATAATTAATTTCGTGTAAGACATGTATGAAAGCTGGCCAGGCTGTTTGGCATTTACCAATAGTCAGACCAACTTCAGACCTTGAAAGGTGATCGAGTATATAGTCAAGACGGCCAGTTACTGTTCATGCGGTAATAATGGGATATCTCCAAATGCACCCTTTAGATTTTCAAGAAGGGTGAGTAGTAGTTGGCAAGAACCACATGCAATGCTCTCTTTTGGCAGCAATTGCATCACAACGACAATTATTGAGCAGGTGGAATCGCAGCCAATGCATCCGCTATTTAATTAAACGGTAACGGGAACAAGGGAAAGCTGACAAGTAAAGAATGGGGTCAGTCAATCGTTTTTTACGAAGGCAATGTATCGTTTTTTTCGTGTGTGCGTGGAATTTCTTGTCTCTCTTTTGATTGATTGTTTCACTGAGTGAATTGGTAACCTTTTTCAACATGTTGTAAAATTGATAAAATGTATTGTTCGACGTAAGATATTTCCACTGTTTATCACAATTTTTACCCTGAAGAAAGAAGGACAATTTTATAGAGCGCGTCATGGTAGCACTAAGTGCCAAATCTTGAAGCTGAGTGGCACAGGATTTATATATATTCGTAATTATCCCATGACATCTTTCATATAATGAATAACCATTATTTTGTTAAATAATTTGTAATACAAAGAGCGAAGGTTCTAGTATGTTTATATAATTCTATGATATTGTAATTATGCGTGGCAACCGTTGATTGACAAGTGGAAAGTATAATGTTTCATTTGATACAGTTATAGCGGGCCCATTATCACTTGATCATTATACTACGTATAGGTCAAATATTTTGGAAGATGAACTTACCACAGATATATTTACATTACTTACTTATTTCTGTAATAAGCACAACAGTCGAAGTTAATATTAGTGCATAATTATTATATAAGCAATAAATTTATTTTTTTCCCTACATTATAAAAAAGCATCTAAATGTTTTATCACTAAATTCTTTTAGTAGGTAAATACTTTCTGGTATCGATAGCAACAACAAACATACTTCGATTTTGAAAACAGAAGCAGTATACATAGCAGCTCCCTCTTGCTTACCAACTATATTATAAGCATCCAGCTGCTGAAAAGATAAATTCTTTAAATGCCTGTATAAGATGCATTTATGCAGCCTATGGGGATTTTTTTCAAGGATTACGTACAAACGAAAAGTTGTCGTCTTTTTTTGTCTGGTGAAATTTTGAAAAGAAATTGTGTGAGTTGAAGGATTACGAATTTGAAATGGATTCAAGGTGTTTGTTTTCATATTATAACACTTGTCATGAGTTAAACCAAGCTACACAGTTATAATCAAAGTCAAAGCATCCTATCACAATGATCAAGGTATTCAACGAGATCCCCTGATCAAGGTATATCCACATAGAGCATAACTCAAAAGCGCAAGTTTGACGAAGATACGTAGTAATATTATGAATACGATTGTTGTGCATCAGTTCAATTTTCCTTTTAACATACTAATAAATTTTAATCTAGTGGTTTTATATAAATTGTTGAATAGTTTTACAACTTTTGTTTTTTAAATTCAGTCTTATCATTTACTCTTGTGGATAAAAATTTTCAAGTGAGTGACCGATCATTATTTTTTTTTTTTACTAAGGTATAAAGATATAGTGATAAATAAAAATCAAAAAATGATTTTATAGAATAATGTTGCTGTGAATAATTCTCAGTATGACTTTGATATATTTGGACGAATCTGATCTCACCTATGAATAACCCTGTATTACTTATTGCTGTGTGTATACTTGTTCAGGAAACGCATTTCGTTATATGTTAAGAAAATTATTCATAAGGTTATCAGTGTTTTCTCCTCTTCCTCGTTCTACAAGTTATGAATTATAATATGTAGCAAGATACACATGGATCCACAAAATAAAATTGATGAAATTATTATAAACCCCTTCAACTAGCGTATATTTAAAGTTCTTTTGAGGTGCTGGATGATCGATGTATCATAACAAGAGCTCGCAACGAACGGACTCAAATAGTCAAATTTCCGATGATACTATTTCTTTTATCCTAATAAAGTTAGATTATATTTAAAGGCGATCAAAAAGTTGACAATCTACAAAAAAAGTGTACAAGTGCAGAATGTCAGTTATTATAAGGCAAGAGTTTTTTAACGTCGTCACAGATAGTGAGTTTCTTTTTGTGATAGAGTTTAGGCAAAAATTCTTTGTTGATAAGGTAACAAATGTTGCTAGTAAACTATTGTATAAAGAGAAGAACATAGATATATAAACTACTTCTTATTTTTTAAGTTTACAAGTTGAAAAAACGAAACACTTTTTATGGTGTATTGACTCCGCCAGTTAAGAATATCTTGTCCTTTTTTTCTTCCTGTGTTGGATAAGTTCTTTATTTGGAATGGCGAGTATTTTTTTTTTGTTACTTTTAATGGGGGAGTACGCGAACGAACAAAGGTAAAATTTTATAAAAAAAATAGGTATGCTTTAAGCGGAAGGAATCATTATAATTTCTGTGGGGTAAAAAAAAACTAGAAAAAGCCATGGGTACAAAAAAGGAAGCATACAGATTTCCATTATGAGAGGTCAATTTTCTTCAATCCATGTGAAAGTGGGGAAGTAAAGCAAGTATCATTTTCTCGGCCCCATTCATAAAAAAAAAATGAGGCACACACATAAGTAATCCCAGTAAATCAATTGGGATATGATCTCCGTCGTGTAACCTTTCTCTCACCTTTCATTGATATAAAAGGCGAATCACAAGTTTTATGATGTTTTTTCTTCTCTTTTTAAATTAATTTTTTTTATTCAACTTTCCTCCACGTTCTTTTTTTCATAAATCAGATTTTATTGATTGAATATGACTACACAACAACGTTCGAACCCTGTCTATCGTTACGTTGGTGGGGCTGCTGCAGCTGGTATCACTCTGCTTGCTGCATATTATCATGATCGTGCCGTATTTGATGAACATCGTGAAGGCATCGTCTGTATGCGAGGATACCCATTGGTTGGTGGTTTACCTGATCTTATTGCCAACAAAGATAAAATTCACGAATGGTTTACTAACGAATTTAAAACAAGTGATGTATTAACTGCGTAAGTTCATTGAATGATTCAAGATATACATGTTAATGTACCAGTCGTATTCGTGCCTATTATTGTAACTTCTTGTAACGCCCTTTTCTATACATATATAGTACAATGTCAGTTCTTGGTCTCCCAAGACACATTCTCACTGTCGACCCCAATAACGTTGAACATGTCCTCAAGGGTAATTATTAGAAACGATCGAGTCAAATAATAATCAAATAAGAAAAGAAAGTTGACAACTGACATTTAATTTTATTATCTTAGGCAACTTTGAGAATTATATTAAAGGACCTGAATTTCATAATGCTATGAATCAACTCTTCGGGGACGGCATTTTTAATTCAAACGGTCGGCAATGGAAGGTAATAAAAGTTTATTCTGAAATCAATAGTCTCTACTTCAACATAGATCATTCCGATTTTACACATCAATCTAACCTTTTTTTTTTTTGTTATCATCTATATAAATCAATTCAGTATCAACGTAAGACTGCCAGCCACGTCTTTAATGTTAAGAATTTCCGAGATCAATTCACTGATGTCTTTGTTCAAGAAATTGAATATATGAGCGAGAAGATTTGGAATACTGCTATCGAAAAAGATGAACCTGTTGATTTTCATGATATCATGTTCAAGTTTACCTTGGATTCATTTATCCTGTAAGATTTCTTAGTCTCCACAAAAAAAAAAAAAAACGTTTAAAACAGGCTCCGCTAACCCCATCACAAAACAAATGTTTTGTAGGCTCGGTTTTGGTGTTCAACTCAATGCACTAGGAAGCAAAGAAAAGGTACCATTTGCTGCAGCTTTCGATGAAGCACAAAAAACTACTTTCCAACGTTTCGTTAATCCTTTCTGGAAAGTCACGGAACGTCTTCAAAAAATTGCTATGCCCTGGAAGGCTGGTATGAACGAACATCTGAATGTTGTTGATACTTTTGCCCGCGAAGTCACTGAAAAACGTCGTGAAGAAATGGCCCGAGGTGAAGAGAAGAAGGATTTATTGTCACGTTTCATGAATGCTCGCAATGCAGATGGCGAACCTTTAAATAATACCGAACTTCGTGATATTGTATTGAATTTCGTCATCGCTGGTCGTGACACTACTGCTCAAGCTCTTTCATGGACTTTCTATTTGCTTTTGAATCATCCTCGTGTTGAAGAAAAATTGGTTCAAGAAATTAATGAACATATCACCGATGATATTATGCATGATTCTCCAGCTCTTTATGAAGTCATTAAAGATATGAAATATGCTCATGCCGTGTAAGTATACTAAATAGTATATACACTGGGAGAAAAGCGGGAAAAAAAAAGCTTTATTCTATATCAAGAATGTATCAATTTACCTAATCTACTTTTTACCATAACTGTATTTAGTTTCTATGAGGTTTTGAGGCTTTATCCAAGTGTTCCACTCAACCAAAAGTTTGCATTAAATGATGATGTCTGGCCTGATGGTACGCTTTATTTTATTTTTCCGTTTATTATACATATATAATATATATTCTTTGATTTGTATATCCTAATAGTATTGTACATGCCTCATAATTATATAGGTACCCATATTCGTAAGGGGGATTATATTCTATGGTATGTATGGCAAAACAAAATTAAGGGAAATAATGACTGGAAAGGATATTCTATTATATACTCATATATATCAAATCCACCAATCATTTCTTTATTTATTATATAGGTCACCCTATTCGCAAGGTCGTAACACACAAAACTGGGGTCCTACAGCTAATCAATTTCGACCTGAACGTTGGTTTACTGAAAACGGTGAACTGAAACGTGAATCTCAGGGTAATTACAGTTCTTTTGTGGCAACCTTCTCTTCCCAATTTTTGTTTATCTGCAAACTTCCCTTAACTTCTTTTTTTCTATCATTATTAACTATCAATAACTATCTAGGTCAATGGCCCGCTTTCCATGCCGGTCCACGCGTCTGTTTAGGCCAAAATTTAGCTACCCTTGAAGCCCTCGTTGCAATCATTTTCTTGCTTAAACGTTACAAATTCCAATTGGTTCCTAACCAAAACATTACTTACCAAGTATCTTTGACTCTCCCAATGAAGGATGGTATGATGGTTACTGTTGAAAAGCGCGAGTAAGCAAAACCAGAAAAAAACCAACTATATAGTTTGATTTTATTTTATACTTCCTTGTTCTATATATATTTGTTATCTTCCATTTCCAATTACTTTTTCATACCATTTTCTAACGATAAGAACATCATTTTCTTTTTGCCTCTTTCTCCTCACAAACACCACTGTCTTCACATCTGAAATGTACATTTTGATATAACTTCCCCTTATTTATACATACATATACTACCATATACATTATGATTACTACCTATATAGTTCATCTTCTTTATCTCAAAATATAGAATTACTGCAAACTCCTCTGAATAAACTATTCTTTTTTTAAGCAGAATTTTCATTAATATTAATTATCTTATCGCAAATACTAAATCACTAAACAATATCTTTACCCCTCACAAATTTTTTTCTATAAGCAACTAGCGCATGTTATCTATGACGTTCCAGGCAGTGAATTCAGTCAAAAAAATTGTACGGATAAAATGCCAGTCCTAGTACTTTACTATATACTTACTCACATCTTCCCCATTCAAATTGTTGAATAAATAGTTCAATATTATAAAAATAAGTGTAATCATGTTTTATCTATGCTGAATAAGCTATATATGTATGTTTGTGATGAAGTGACTTTGTACAATTATGCAAGCGAGGAAAAAAGGAAAAGGGGATTTTTTTTTATGAATGGAAAGTAGGAAGTAAAAGGGAAAGGGGATGAACGTCGTATATTAATGCAAGAGAACGAATAAAGGTATATTTATAAAATGTTTGAAATTACCCATTATATTCCTAGTAATGAATCAAGTTCTGTGCTGAAAGGGTCACAATCTTTGTTCCAGTTATCACTTAGGATTTGATCTAGTCCATTAAACAAACCTGATTGATCATCAATGGGTGTATTCACACATGATTGCTCTGGTTGTCCATCTTCACTACCTAATATCATACGGATAATATCATTATTATTGTTAATATCATTGTTATCATTAATTTTACTATTCCACAATAGTGCTCGTTCATCCACTACATTCTGTTGTAAAGGGATATATTCCGTACCCTCTGGTGAAATGCTGTCGCTTGTAAAAAATTGTTCTAAATCTTGCACGCTTGAAGTGTCAAAATCACTTTGGATACTCATCATATTATCATCTTGTAATAATTGTTCTATATCTTGTAATGAGTAGTTTGATGTTTCTGGTACAGTGTTAGCTAAATAAATAGATAATTAAATAGAATCAGTTAGCACCTTTGTTTAATTTGCTACCATCCTGTTAGAACATAACCAAAATCAATTCATTTCTTACCTTGATCTGGCGAGGTAGTTATATTAAAATTATTATCGTATTGAATATCAGCGTCAGTATTAGGTATCTCTGTAATAGTAAAAATATCAAGATTTTCCTGTACACCAGCATTCAACAACAAGCTCTCAATAGTTTCTTTCAAGAAAAACGCACCTGGTACAGTTTTAGGAGTGGTAGTATTTATACCAGATGCAGATTCGTGTGATCGTACGTATTTTTCTTTATCCGATTTTTCATTTTTGGGTATAGAGTTATCTTTGACGATAAATGAGTTTGCTGAAGGTTGATCAAATGGGTATGGACACTAATATCAAAAAAATTAATAATGAAGAATGATACCGTTAGATCTAACATACTGCGCGATCTCATCTATCTATATATATAGATGAAAATAAAAATATGAAATGTATTTTTTTTTCATACCTTAACATTCTCACACATCAGCATTTTACAGTTAAAATTAACTGAAAAATCTTGTAGTGTTGATGAGCACTTTGGGCATCTTTGAGTTTTTGTCGTCTTTGTCGTGGTCGTGTCAGTTTGCATAAAGGAAGAAAGCCTATTAATTTGAAAGTGGCTTGAAAAAACAGGTTGTCATATATTTAACTGCCACAGAAAAGTCCGATAATGCAAGTCGATAACAAAAATGTCAGCAACCACTGCAATGAACAGTTCTATGTCAAAATCTGGAAACGGGACTACTGTGTTCAGTAGTAGCATGTGAAGAATATAAAAAAAAGAAAAAGAAAGTCGAGTGTGCATAAGTGCGAAAAAATGAAATAAAACAATCGCTGTCATGACAACATGCTGTTGTCTTGGTAATTTATTTCTTTCAAGCTGCAATCGTACGTACGTAGTATTGAAAAGAAAGTGGATAAAGCCAGGTTTTTTTCTTTAACATGACTTTTCACAGTTCAAACGGCAGAGCTGTACTCTTTCCCATTTCTCTTCATGTTATCCGCACCATCCAAGGGCATATATACGTACTCGAAATATAGCGTATCGAATGCCTCATGTATGCGGATAAACGTGTATGTGGTTAGACTGGGTCTTATCCCTCGGAACATATTTGTAATGAAGTTACAAACCGCCACATCGATATCATTCAATTAGCCTGTTCAGTCTTTTAAGATATCCAGAATAGAAATGGTCTAGATCCGTTCTTCCTTTCCTCCATTGCGCACCCCGAGTTAACAGACGCGTTCAGTAGCTTTGTACGTGTCTCGTTATTTTTGTTCTAACTCTTAAAATTAATCTTTTGTGAGATTGTTTTATGTTGAAGAAGGGGAATCCCGATAAAAAATACTATTAATAAAAAGTAATGATAAAAAGTAATGATAAAAATAAAACTCGGAAGGGCTTGGTTTCTCAATGGTGTTTTTTATTGTCCATAGGACTTTTGGTCAACTAACGATAAGAAAGTTGAAAAAAACTAATCCATATTTTCAAAAAAGGTTTACTAATTTTAGCTGTGCAGTAGCATAAAGAGGTATGAGGATTTTTTTTCAGGTTTTTCTTGTAATCACTTAACGAGCAACTTTATATTTGGAGACTTACACAAACGTCCAAGAGGTTTTTTGCTTTGAAACGGGCATTTAGTGAATCAGATTATTCATGCATAACAACAAAACTGCTCTCTATCTTGATTATTATGACTTAAACCCATGCTTTGTGTAGATAATGTCAATTCACTAAAAACTATGAGACGACTGCGCTATCAAACCATATGGCAGGTATAAGGCCCTTCGAGGCTTAAAAGTGGGTTTTATTCAGTTGTTGATTGTTCCAGAGACAAAAGAAGAGTGCTGGAGGCTGTTCTTTCAGTTTACACATGTTTTCATAAATGTTTAGGTATTATAGAAATATACCATAATATTATATCTCCATTATGCATACATATTGTGGCGCTAGATCGTACACCATTTCTTCAAATACTGCGATATGAAAATAAAATATGTTACTGTAAGAACATCCAGCTACCCGATATTTTTATCGTCGAGAAGCAAAAGTTCTATAAAAAAAAATTACTGTACGTACTCGCTGAAATAATAGTAAAATAGATAATTAATAATATTAATAAAAAAAAGAAAAGTGACATAAGGTATAATATAAGTAAATATATGTGCTTTACGCACTAAAGAGAAAAGAAAGAAATATATAGCGTAAGAAAAAAGAAAAGGGTGTGAAAGCTGATGTATAAAGAAAAATACACATTTGGATGTGATTTACTTTCAAGTAGCGGTAATAGTTAGCGATAAAACAAGAAAAAGAGTGTGATTACAAAGAAGAAAGACAACAAACTTATTTCGCAGTAGTTTGAGGAACACTGTTGCTATTATTACTCTTGGCTGCAGCTGCAGCTTTAAGAACCTTGGCTAGTGCAGGGACAGGGGGTCTGTTGCCATCTTCACTATTCTTTTCCGCATTAGCATTCAAAGATCCTGACCGAAGACGATTGATAGCGCTAACTGCTCTTACGGCATTCTTAAGTGTTTTACGAGGGTTGAAATTCTCACGAACTGTGCCAAGAATATCAATATCAGTAGCATCGGTACCCGTCATCCATTTATCCTTCAATGCTTCAGTAGCTGTTGGTCGGGCCGCTGGATCCAATGTTAATAGTTTACGGATGAAATCCTTGGCTATATGTATAGTATAATTAAGTTATTTTATATTCAAATCTCCTTATAAATTTTCAATTCGTATGATTTTTACCGTCTTGTGAAATATTGCGCCAATAACGCTCATGGAATTCGAACTTAGCCTCGGTGATTTCGGCCATAAGTTCAACTTGATCATCAGCCTGGAATGGCTGGTAGCCACAGAGGCTATTTTAGAAAGGAAACATAAAATCAGCCACACGTGTATATAAACATTAATTAGTTAATAAAATGAAACAGAAAAAAAAAACTTGATAACTTACAGCATATATGTAATCACACTGCGTATATGAAACAAAGAGAGAAGGTTAATTAATTTAGTATTCAATTGGGTACCAAGAATACCATATTATACATAATAATTATAAATAATCATTTACCCAACTGCCCACATATCAACGGGTGATCCATAGCCTTTACGGAGTAAAACTTCAGGTGCTACACGAAGGTGCCACACAGAAGCGTATCAATAAAAATAATGAAATAGAGAGCGTGGAATTTTTTTTGGGCGTATAAAATGATAAAATACTTTACCAACATAAAGCGGTGATCCACAAACAGTATCTAGACCTGAACCGATATCGTCATTCTCTTTTGCAATACTTTAAAATGAAAAATCATAAAACGAAGGATAATGTAAGTCAAGTGAAGGGAGACCAAAAAAAAAAGCTATTGAACCATAAATTAAGCTGCCCATGTCAACTTACCCAAAATCGCAAATTGCTAGATCAGCATCCGAGTCGGGGCTTTTGAATAATAAGTTCTCGGGTTTCATATCTTTTGAGTGGTAATTGTATTAGTTACACTGCATTCTATTATATTATCCACTTTTTTGTATATTTACCTCGATGAACAATTTTATGTGAATGGAGATATTCAAGACCATTTAAAATGGATCGAACGACGACAACCTATTTAGTTTTTACAAAAAAAAAAAAAAAAAAACCATCAATATATCACCCACTTTCTCTCCTTTCCTTACTATGTGCCCTGTGATTTCTTCTCTGTCTCACACACAAAAGTCAAAAAACACGTGTTTCTTATTGCATACCGCATCTTTTTCGGTGAACTTGCCGCGTTCAAATAAACGTTCGAATAATTCACCACCAGTAGCTCTAAATTCAGTTTAGTTGTTAGTAAGTTCTAAACAGAACAAAATAATAAAGACGGCCATATCTAATTAATTGGTATATATAAGAAATATACTTACAATTCAAATACCATATAAAATTTGTCACTATAGCAACCAGTAACCCATAACAATACATAAAAAGATAATAGTTTAGATCTTGAACACATACGAATAAACAATTAAAGATGAAAGCTGTCTCAACATTATTTACCGTGATTCGAAAAAGTCATATAAATGAATTACGTTTGGGTGATCAAGATCCTTCATCACTTCTGTTTCAGTTTGTACCATATCGAAATGTCCTTTTACTGTCTTTTTAGCGATAATTTTGATGGCTACTTGCTTATCATCCGAGATACGAGTAGCTTTTCTTACAGAACCAAATGACCCGCGTCCTGATTTATAATAACAAATAAATTCAACAGTGATATGAGCTTTATACGTTTATGACGATTGGATGGATAATACTCGTATCAAATTTTGTTTGTTGTGTTTACCAAGTTCATGATCAAAGCGATAGTTTTTCTTTTTCGTATAGGATTCTGGTTGCTGAATACCACCATGGGCAATAGCATCAAGTGCACTAAGAAAACCCATTGCAAACACAGTAATAAAAAATGAGCGTTTGTGTGTGTGTGAGAGGGAAAGAGAGAGAAAGGAAAATCGAAATTTTGAAAGGTTCGACTTTTTAAAGGGAAAAAAAAAATGTTTGACCTCTATGCGAGTTCTTTTTTTAGTATTTTTTAAGACAAAATTCAAGCTGAGCTCCCTTGCAGACCCTTTTTTTTTTTTCTAATCATGTCGAACTTGCAAGAAATGTAAGAACTTCTTTTTCCCAATTGAACCAAAAGGAAACATTTGATTATAGTGGATATATATATATATGTGTGTGTGTGTGTTAAATATTTTTAATGTAGTAAACAGCAGCATATTACTTCACTTTATGCACACAATAATAATGTAACTGTTATTATTGAAGGCCAAATGTATGAGTTACCATGTACCTTTTCAGACTTGACCGCGTCATTGCTTGTCAACTTACCACCCGAGTTTCCAGAAGCACCGCCCATCATTACAGTTTCACCTAATGGGATGCGTCATCCCTGGATTGAATCGGACGTTGTTATTCAAGATGTTTTGACTCCTTCAGGGTGGTCTACCAATCAAGCCCAGCTTGGCAAAATAGTCAGTGGTATAATAGAAGAGTTTATGCAACGACCGCCAGCAAGGAAAAATACTAATGGCAGTAATAATAATAATGAAACACAAGCAAGAACTTTAGAAGAAAGGTATAATATAAAGTACCTTTTTTATGAAGAAATTCTATACAAGTATATAGATATGTACAATTTATTGATTGCTAAGTATATAAATAGTTATGGACATCGACCACCACCTCCAGTACCTGCAGCACAGCCTTCCTCAGCCTTGACAACAGCAGAATATGGATCCATTGCAAATAAAAGCGCTGAAGAATTGGAACAATTGTTGACAGATGATATAGCTTTTGAATTATTTTTCAGCTCATTTGAACGTATACGAAGTATGAAAACAGTTCAAGAAGAGTTACGAAATGGCAACGAGAATTTAGCACGTAAAGTATCAATAAATATGTCTATTGACTTGGAACATATATGGGAAAAAACAACATCGGAAGGAATTTCACATACTAAATATATATATATATATTTATCCTACTTACAGAAAAGAACATTGGAAAAGAGAACACAGTCTTAAAATTACGTTCTGAAGCAAAAGAATTGGATGAAGAGTACAGGAAGCTTCGATCGGAATTTGATGAAAAGGAGCGACAGCAACATGAAGCATTTAATGTAAGTTATTGCCAAAGAGCTAGCAAGGGGGATATAAGAGAAGTATGTAACTTAGTACCGACATGATTTTATTATTATTATGTAGCGATTTTCATCTTCAACAGTACTCACTAGACTAAAAGCGAGTGTATATGAATCTGATGAGTTATCTGAATCCGTAGGACAGAGCTTTTTAGATGGAAATTTGGATCACGATAGTTTCGTAAAACAATTTCGAGAGTTACGCAAAGTGTATCATTTAAGAGCGAGCAAACTTGAACGAGCACAGAAAGAAAACCTGTTTATCAAAAAGATTCCCACTTAGATCCCATTTATTCATATATTCACCACCCTCGTTCTTTTCGCCACCTTTTCTTCTGTATCATATATATCCCTATCACTCTTTATTATTATTCGTAATATAGCTTTCTATTGTTTTGATAATCTATTGTTTTGCCTTTTTTTTGTTGAACGTGAAATAGAAATGATAACTGGATATAATAATGACTACTTTAATTCACATTTAAGATACTGGGGGTAATTTCTGTTTTTGGTTTTGCAATAAGCATTGGTCTTGCTGCTGTAGTGCTGATATTTTTTTTTTTTTTTTTGGATAGAATAAAGTACTCTAAAATGGATGATGCTCAGCATATATCAGCAGAGGTGAATTGGTTTAGGCATGAACAGCGAGCGCATATAAAATAGTTGTAATCCTTAATCCAGCCCCTCTTTGCATGTTTAATGTTTGCTGAATTAAAATTTCATATGATAAATTTTAAAAGCGACTGCAAAGCACCATAATTTCGAATCTAAATATAGACATCATAATTCAAAGCTCTGTAGGCAATAAGATTTTCTACTTTTGGATACGTAGTTGAATGAGTATTTTTTTTGCTTGCCTTCTAATAAGTGTCAGTAGTAAGTATTGCTTTGGTTCAGCGAAATAACGAAAAGAAATGTCATCCACAGCTTTTCTATGGTTTTTTTCAATGTTGAGACAAAATAGGACAGAGGTTGGAACGATATATACGTATATATCATATCCCAAAATCCCCCATGTTGGGTCATCTACTTCATTCGTGTATGTAACAAAACCTCGAAACTGATTTAGATACCCATGAAATATGTCGTGAGAATTTGAAGATAATTTCTTTAATCTTGTTCTTTAATAAACATGTATACATTATTGAGAACCTGGGCTTTGGAAAAATCTTGGCGGTAAAAGTTTAAACTGAGATTCTTTTGCAAAGATTACAATTCAAGTTCCCCCTTTTAAAGAAAAAGAAGCATCCGATTATCTCAAGAAAAAATATGGTGCTCAAAGCCGAAAACACTGTTCTACCACAATTTTTATATTTTTATCATTATATTTACAAAAAGTTTTGGTGTATTGAATGTTTTTAACATATTACCCCATATAGCTTGTCAGATAAAGATAATAGCAGACAAATAAGCAGCCAGCAGAATGTTTTACTTTCTGGGGATGAGCTCAATTATCGTTAATATTTAATGCCGCTTGCAAGCTCCATGACATGCATATATACAGTATCTTGTTACACTATAGCATTGTTTAGCCAAGCTTTTTAGATGCTTTAATAAAAGTCTTTTTTTTATAAAAGACATGAATGGTCGTGAAGATTCCTTTTTTTTTCGTTAGCTACGTATTCAAACTATCCTTTCAGCTTTCCATCATATGTTACATAAAAACTATCATAGGCTATATACTCTTCTTCTTTTTTTTTTTTAAAAAAAAACATCTTATACACCATTAATGTCCACTTACTCTTTTTTTGCTGCAGTCAAATATCAACTCAACATGGACCTATGTATGCTGCTGATAGATATTGTCCAATGTTTGGAAAATCGAGTTCGTGATTCTATCTTTTCTGGTGATGAAGCTCAGGAATTTATGCGCGAATGTGATCATACGTATCTTAACAATTTTACCAAGTGTTGATTATGTATTACCTTTTGTTGTCGGCCCGAGCAGCAACAAGTTTCCGAAGAAAGCTTATTTAAAGAAAGCAAGATTCTCATAGAACGTATAACTGAACAAGTCCAAACAGCAAAAACTTTAGCCTGTAAATTTTTCAAAGACGATAAACAAGAAAAATCACTATCCGAGGAAAAGCGTATTCAATGGGAAGCTGTTGATGTATTGCATCTTGCTATACAACTTGACGAATATATTAAAACAGAATCGAAAACTATTCTCCCATGCATTAAGACATTAGAATTTTATTATCAGCTCAATGATGCTTCTAAGCAGCAGGCCATCGAACCTTTGCGACAATTTATTACAAACGCTACTTATCAATTCTGGTGGCTAATTTCGGCCAAAATGTTCTGAAAGATTCTTGGAAATTTTTTATTGGTGCTTATCAACTACTTTATGGTGCACTTGATTCTCATATGATTCAATATATCAAGCAATTACTTTGTCGAGAAGGTATCAACATAGCCACTATACATTCTCTGATTTCTACTGTCCGTAATCAAAACGACCAATTTCCAATCTCAAAGAAGCCATTATCAGTTGCAAAAGAAAAGATCCCTGAAGAAAAACGGATGGAATTAGCTGAAATAGTTATGAGTTTGATTAAAAAATTATCTGATATAAAAATGCGCAACCACCTTGCTGAAATTTACACATGGTACCAATAAGAAGTGAACAAGAAGGACAAAAAAGCTATTTGCGTGATCGAGTCGAGCAATAGGCTACATTGATCAAGAAAAGACGTATTCTTCTTACCGAAAATAAAAAGAAGCTACTTCAAGTTAAACACGAAGAAGCGGGACATGTTGATCAACTTACGTAGACGCTCAATTTATTTCTTTTACGAACAAATTGTTACTATGTGGCGCGTCGGTGAAAAGCCAGCTATTTCCCAAAAAAAGGCTGTATTCGTGACTTTCTTGACTTTGTCGCGCCTTTAGATCAAGCAAACTATTATATGATTCTTGGCAACGGAAGGGAAGATAAAAACAAGGAGTAAAAACGCAAGATTTTTGACCCACAATGCATGGAACGTAAAGTGCTTGAAGATCAAACGGTCACTAAATAACATAAAGTCCCGATATTATATAGCTAGTAAAAAATAAAAAATGTAAGGTTATAAAAAGCGCTATTAAATACAGCATAAATACAGTATACAGAATATTAATATGAATTTTGTTTTTTTTTGTAATATACTCCTCCCTCATAATGCTGAGATAGTCTATTTACTGTAATTATTTTCTATCCATTATACTCAATAATAAATATTAAGCTATTGAACGACATATACTTGTTTATTTGCAAGATAAATCATTTTCAGCTGGGAACTCAACTCACGATAATGGAGTTTACTAACTACGTATGAATTTTCTGATTTAATAATAAACAGGATTCAAAAAATATAGTCAGTTTAATGTTACGTAGTATGTAAGTCGTCAAAATAAAATCAATTAATAAGTCGACCGATTGAGATAGAAAAAAAATTACGTACATCTCTCTTGGCAAACCTTTTGCAAGATGAAGGTATAAAAGAACAGCTCTTTTGAACTTTATTAAAAAGCAAATTAAGAGACTTATTCATTAAAAATCAAGTTTTACAAATTCTTATTTTAGTGGTTGCCATGTATTAATATTGAAAGTTGTGTTTCTTAACAAATATCATAATTCCTTCGAAACGAGCACAAAACTATTGAACGCATTTGGTGGACTCGGTAGTCCTCAATAAAGAAAAGAAAGAACAAAGTTATTTTTTTTGAGTATCTTGAAAGGGTGAGAAGCTCAATTGGATGATAGAGGCCGGAGGATCTGTAGTTTTGTTACAGCTTTAGAAAAAGTGTGGCGGGGGAAAATGATCGGTCAAACCATGAATAGAATTATCCGTGCGTACATAAGACAGACATGATATATTCGGTATGTTTTATTTCCAGCATATAATGCTCTTAAAAGATGCTACTGTTTGAACTAAAAAAGAAGAAGAAAAAGGCCTGGCTTTATGTATTTCTTTTTCTTTTAAATTCTATACACAATGTACGTGAACACTTTCTTTTCCATACTATTTGAATAAACCAGTATATCACAAAATCAGATCGACAAAGAAAGCACTGAGAACGGACATAATTGATATTGATAACACTCGAAAGCCGGTGTTCTCGATAGTGATGCGACCAGGACACTGATTTGTTTTTCACATACTACGTATGTTATTACTACCAAGTTTTTAAAATATACTCCTCTACCTATATAAACTTCAGACAGTAAAAAATCAAATGATACTGTTTGTGGCATCTTCAATACCCAACACTGAGGTATGTGTTATTAGATAGATGCTTTCGGTGACATAAGCTGTATTTTAATGAAGCATTATGCCAGACCATGTTAAATTATAATGTCCGTAGTAATGTCTACGACTGTTTTTATGTTACTGTCATTAACTCATCATAAGATACACATATCAATTGATTATATTGACAAACTACGTCGTAGTTGTCAGAAAATAAATAATACAGAGCACATGTATATTATTTTCTCTTTTTTAGTTAGAGTAATTTTTTTTAAATTACATAAATAATTATTTAATCAACAATACATAATCATCTGCTACTATATTATTCTCTACAGTTGATATTTTCAATTTAAAATTTATGTACATGAAAGCTTCTACACCTCTCTGTTGCTATATTAGAAATAAAACTATAAACTTTTATAATTCTTTTTAGTTTAACACGCTGCTTTACCACAAACTTTGACGTTATACAATAACAAAAAAAAAAAAAAAAAAAAAAAAAAAAAAAAAAAAAACTATAAATAGCAACTAGTAAATAACTGATAAGTGTTGTAGCTGTAAAAGAAAAATAATACAATAGCAAATAATATACGTACTCACTCAAGATTTATAAAGGTTTTGAAATATAATGTATTGATTATAAGAAGTAAAATAGTCACTTATTTACGTCATTCTTTCTATCACATATAATTCTTTGTTTTTTATGTAGTTAACTGTCAGAATGCATCAATTCAGTAAAATGTCAAACAGATAATAAATATGTTTAAACTAACAGTGAGTATAAACTTGAAAAGAGTACGTAATTGATTGAAAAAAAAATTATTACTTTGTTACTAATAATAGTAGCAATGAGGAAATCCCAATTTTTCTTTAGTTGCATTGATGTTAATGACTTTTAGTACATACGTAAATAACGGGGGTATACAAATATAGTTAGCGGTTGACACTTTCTACATACTAATTATGTGACGTATAAATAAAAGTGCTTTTGATATTATTCCCTAAAGTTATTATTATCCTTTGTTGTTTTTCCTTTGTTTGAAAAACCATTTGTATGTTTACTGAAAGAGTAAAAAGTAAAGAAGAAGCAATCAACAAATAAATCATACTATCCAGATAGTGGAGAAAGAACAAAAGATTAAAAAGAAACTAAAATCCAGGAAACAGCAAGCTGTAAAACGAGAAAAAGGTTAAATACAAAATCAAGTATTAGTAAAAAAAAGGAGACACAAGAAAAATGAAAAATTCCAGTGTGAATATTAATGTCGTATGGCACACGTTAATCCTTCATCTCAGATAATTCAAATATAAACTAAATATAAAAACACTAAAATAATCTCACATCGGTTGCTATCTAAATACACAAATAATAAATCTACCACAATGACACCTTATAATAATATAATACAAACAAAGTAATCAAACATAATTTATTTATTCATAATCACAATATACAATTTATCATAATATAACATCATCTACAAATACAGGAAAATACACATCTAAAACATATATATATAAAACTTACTTGTAATAGAAATAATTATCTTTTGATCTTTTTATATCATATTATTTTTTATATAATAAAACACCTGAAAGATTCTCACAAGACCTATTCTGTTATCATTTCTATTCTTACCTTATTTTCTTATTAATTCATATTCATAAATATCTCAATTAAGAGCATGAATATGCGATCAAATAATAAAAAGAAAAAAAAGAAAAAGTAAGAACTTAATACGTAGTGTAATAATAAAGAAGAGAAAAATGACTGAACAAGATAGAATAGTTTAAAGAAATAGATTACACTTACAATTACATAAATATAAATAGAACAACTGGTCGTAAAAATGATTTAGTTGCTATCATGTCTATCAGCATCGATGGTCTGATTGGTGCTTATGCTGCTGTATTCTTAAATGAAAATATGGGTAATATCAAAGGTGGAAGTGATGGTACTGGTCATGGATCATTTAAATTTGAGCTTATGGTAAGAAGATTACTTGTATCTGAATAATGTAGTTCAATGCATGCGTATATGCTGAAGATAGTTATTTATATACAGGGTGCTATCCATATACTACAAACATGTAGAAAAGGACAAGCGATTACCATTATTACAAAAAGCCAAGGTTTATTCCATTGTACGTTATAAATGACGACACATAGCTCATAAATAAAAACAACCATACGTATTTTATTTATGGACTAATAAAACATTTATTATGACAGTTTTAAATAATGACACTACGGGTGTACCGGACGGCATCATGAATATAGCTATCATTAGCCCTCTAAAAAGTCAAGTAAGAGAAATAATAACAGTAAAGCAATTATCAGTGAGTTCAGTTTTGGTAAAGAATAATACCAAAAAGTAATAAATTACCTGTTTTTTTTTTTTTTTTTTTTTTTTTTTACTTTATTTGTATTTTGAGTACTAATAAATTTCTTTCTTGATAAAAAGCTCAACGATAGAACATGTCCAAAAAAAGAGAAAGAAATGTTTAAAAAAGCGCACCGACTTTCCAAAGAGGAGCGACTTCGCCGGTATGTATTGATATATTTACTATCGTATCATCCGTTTACCATATATTTCACTAAGTGGCATTCGTATTTTTAATATATAATACATAAAGGGGGGAACTATACTTTGAAGAATTGAATAAGCAAAAAAAAATTCACAGGCAAAAAAAACAGCAACAGAAACAAAGACTATCTGTAATTTATGTCGATATAACCGATCTTATCCAACTGACTCGACCAGTCGAATACTATCACAACCTTCATCGTATGACATTTTTAAGCAGGAACAAAAACGAGAAGAGATAAAAGTTTTTTGTAAACTTACAGTAATTGAGTACATTGTTTTATATGATGACAAAAATAAAACTCTCCTGTTTATTATGTAATTTCAAAATATATACGTAAAAATCATTTCAGTTTATGAAAAAGAACAAAGGTTTCAAAAGTAATAAATAATGTACACATTGTATTGCTATGCTATACTATGCAGCTAATTTATTTTATTTTTATTACAATAAAATACGTAATAATATAAAAAGACCATGACAAAGTTTGAGTCGAAACTCAAGCAAAAGCAAACTGAACCCACATTAGTTTTTACAAGTTGAAATTCTATATACTTGTTTTTTTTTCGTCTTTGCGTATATCAAAGTACAATCAATCATATTTAATAAGCTTTCTATTACGTATAAGATTTTAGCTTTCAAATTTGTGTTGTTATCATACTTTTAATCTTATTGCTACGTATATTGTTACTTTTAAAAAAACCTATTATAAACTTATTGTCACTCTTTTTTTTTTTCTTAGGTTATCAAATACCTATTAATAAAAATAACAATTTTATACGATTGCACACATAATGTTTGCTATCATAATAATAATATAATATAATACGTATAATTAAATGATCACCCCTTTACCGATCATAAGTAGCGATAATAATGAAAGGGCAGGAGAATGTATTAGATGGGGTTACAGAGATCGACAACGAATTTTTATTTTGTGACAGAAGTCGTGTGAAGTTTCCGTTTTTGAAAAAAGAAATAACTTTGCTACAAGACAACTGATACAAAAAAAAAAATAGCAGCCTCACATGCTGTTCATTAAGAAATTTGTGTTACATAAAATAAAAAGCAAAAGCATTAGACTTACAGCTTCTATACAATACAAAACAAATATAGTTAACGTGCACATTACAAAATAGAAATACATATATTGTATACTTGAATACTTTCTGGATAGTACGTAATTATTTGTAATGATAATACGTAATAATAATTAATTGCCATAAAAAAATTGAGTCTACTTATAGAATAATATAGTATAACAACAACATATACGTACTAAGAAAAAATTAATCGGTAAGCTCGGCACGATGATTCCGTTTGTTCATTTACATGATTGCCAAGCATATATGTTATTTAAACATACAATTAGGGAGTAATATACAATGATAAATAGTTTTTAAAGTTATTGATGTAACGCAAAATGGAAAATTCGTTCATGATGCCATCGTTTGTTATGCTAATAGTAGTAGCACCTCAATGCTGTTTTCTTCTTTCTCTTTGGCTTTTATTAAAGAATATCAAAAAAAAAGGGAGAGCGGGACATTTGGTTCAAAGGGGCTTGTAATGATTATTTTTGTTATAGTTGTTGTTATATATAACTTTTACTTTATATATATTTGATTTGCTAGTATCATAATAGTAAATATTATTATTTAATGAAAAAAAAAGGGTTATTACATATAAAAATATAGTAACACCACTTGATTTTCTTTAAATTACATTTACTTTTTAAATGACGCGTAAAATAAGGAAAAGGAGTCAATAATTGTCAAGTTCATAAATTTCCCAGCATGAACAACAAACAAACATATATTGCGTACCATAGTAGTGGAACCAAATATACTTTGTTCCGAACACTGTAAGCTTAATAAGAAGTTACTCCTGCCTTATTTATATATTACAGTATAGGGACGCCACCCATTGTCGGAGGTGATACATTTAGCCCCTCAAACTACCAAACACCAAGCAGACATCAATCATTTGCTTACCAAAAAAAATAAGCTCCTTTTCCATCAGTTATTGTTGCCTAGGAAATATACATATGAGTAATATTAATAGTACTAGTAGTTAGAAGTCAAACCGTGAAAGTTTACGTAAGTTTTTTTTAATTCATTATATTGTCAAAACATAAAGCACAATGCTTTTATTTTGCTCTCCTCGTTCTTTGAACTTTTACCCATTCTGATTATATTTCCCCTTTCATATGGTCCTCAATTATTTCAAGTACGTACTTTTTTTTCTCTCCTCCTCATGAGGGAAGTACAAGCGAATATTTTCATACCTTATGACTTATTATTATGACGTAAATTCCTTTTAATTCAGTAATAGTTTTATGTAAAAAAGGAAAAGTGACGATATGTGCAATAGTATTATACTTTTTTAAAACAGAGAATTAGATACGTAAAAAAAAACTACCAAAGAAAAAGCATTTCACCAAAAGTACCCCTTCCACTCTTATTGACATGTCGCATTTAGTAATAAGAGCAGTATTTGCTAGCTATAAAATTCGATATTGGACCGAATCAAAGAAAATCAAGTAAATACCTCCTTATTTTTTCTTTTATTTCTGTTTGAATTGGTGGCTACAAGTGGCTCCTTCTCACAAAAAAAAACCCCAACTGTTAACATTGTTTTCTTTTAAACAAAGCTATCGTCATTGTAAAAAAAAAAATCAAGCTCTCTCCCCTTTCTCTCCCTTTCATCGTTTATGTTATAAATTCGTCATTTGAGCCATTCTCTTTTTTAACCACAAGATTTTCTTTTCTTTTTTTCAATTTGTGAACCCCTTATTTTCTCAGCAAATCATCCCACCCCCTCCTTTTCTCACCCCCAAAAATAGTAAATGTAATACCCCCTTGTTTTAGTTTCTCGCGTCAATTGCTTGAATAGCATAATAATAAACACGCAATGTATGGATAATATTTGTTTACAAAACATATGTAACAAGCATTAATGTTTTTTTTATTTCTAATGTATATACGTAAATATTTATGAATACCTCATTTCGGATGGATATTGTTATTAGTATAGTAGTAGCGTCACCATTATATTGTTACTTGTATTATTATTATTATCAATTTATTATTATTATTATTATTATTGTGATTAGTGATTATAAAATTGTTCTAGGCTTTCATCTTGACATTATCATGCGCTTTATAATATAACTTTTACTATAATAATAACAATACTCAATTTTTTTTCAAAGTCTCATCATACTCTTGACAGATCAACGATCGCCTCCCCCTTCTTTATCTTTATTATTTTCTTTAAACTCCTCGATAAATCCTCTTACTCCTCGTATTATCCCCCACTTTAATTTTTTTTCTTTTCCCCCCTCTCTTGTCCTTGCAGTTTTTCCATCATAGTACAGTTGATGTTTATTGTCTATATATATCCGCTCCACTTGTTTATATTTTCCTGATCTGTTTTCTTAAATGACTGTGCTGAGCGAATGGAAAAAAAAAACGCCTCCTTAGCCTTCATGTGTTTTTTATTTTGTTCTTGCTAGGTAAAAAAAAAATAACTCTACCAACTTGGATTTCTTAAAGAAAATTGCTGGAATTTTTTTTTTACACGGATTGTGTATGCGCGAGTGGTATAGCTGATATAATCATATTATTATCATCAGCTTGTTTCTATCTCTCTTGAAAACTCTCATGTGTTCCATCTCTTTTTTTTTTCTCTCCGCCCTAGTTTCCTCGCTCTCTAATATTATATATATACATATATATTTTTACATAAAGCTTTCCCTTTTCTCACCTCTCCCCTTTTCCTCCTCAAGATCACACGCTTACATACATTTCAATAGTACACTACTCAATTGCCTTTTTATTTGGTTCTCGATTAAAAAAAATATTGGGGAAACTACTTGACAACGGGAAAATCATTTTCTCTTTATATCCTATATAATAAGTCATAATAAGGAACTCCCTGTGACGTTATATTTGTCAATCATACATCTTGCACGCACAAAAAAAAAATTATTTAAAAAGCATCCTCGAATTGTTTTCCAAATTCATCTTCACTTTTTTTTTTCTTTTTTTTTCCTTCTAAATTTTTTTTTTCTGTCACCAATAATAATAACGCAAACATTTAGTATTGTTATTTCACACACATACTAAACATAACTTTTTCACATCCTTTTTTTTTCATTATTATCATCAACCCACATCATATCACGACATAAAAAAAAGTATTCTTATTGTTTTATTTTTAGCATCAATCATTTACTCTGCATTCAAAAAAAAAAAAAAAAAAACAAAGGTAAATTGGATCATCCTATCATATTAACAACTTGATTCACATTATTATCATTTATTTATTTGTTGTTAATGAATTGATTGTAAATAATTATATAGTTCTCACACTTAAAACTAAAGAGTGATCTACATACTTACCCTATCAGTCATTAAAAAACCCGAAAAGAAGTACATAACATTCATATTTTTACGTGACTTATATTACATATTTAATACGAATGATGATCCAGTCACAGCAACAACAGCAAAATCCTCAGCAACAGCACCAGCAACAACAACAACAAAAGCTTTACCATAACCGGGCTGTCTCACTTAACTATCCACTATCAACAAACAGTATACTAGATCGACCACCGCCACCACCATCATCATGGAGACCTCATGCAACTACACCTCCGATGCTTCCTGCTATGGCTTATGGATGTATGTTGAACGATGGTTGGAACAGCCCACAAGAGTATCTTTCTAGTTCAAGCACTGGTAGCTCTTCAAGTAGTAGTAGTAATAATGGGAGCACTTCCGCCACCGCAACAATGACACCATCACCTGTAGATATGGTCCTTCTACATCCCGTTCAAAATGAAACAGAAACTAACACTTCTACTACGAATAGCACTAACATCAACAATAATGATAACACAGGAACCACGACAACATCACCTTCGGTTGAAATGTAAGGCTTTTTTTTTTATTTTCTTGTTCAACATATCAATGTTACACAATACTCACACTTCAAAACACATGTAAAAAAAAAACTAAACTTTATATTATTATATTATACACAGCCCTGAAAGTTTAAGGATTACTGGAATACTAGCTGGTAAAGTATTATTATTACACCTTCTTCATTATCATCTTAGTCACACCCCTTTATATACACACGTTATCCCGATTATACCCCCAAAAAAATAGCATACCTAGATTTCTTTACTTCCCCTCCCTCATCAATACACAAGTCTAACAATAGCAACATGCTGATTTTCTTTCTTCTTGTAAAATGTAATAGCCCCTACTGCCATTTCACCAAAAACTGATGACGCTTTAATTACGTATTTAAATCGTGGACAACTTTATGCAATTGATTTAAAAGATTCACAAGCAGAAAGTGAAGGAAACAATACGATGATTACTACTACTATTTCAATTACATTTCATGAAAAATCACATCGGCAAGTGGCTAATAATTATTGGAAATTTTGGTTAAGTCAGCAACGATCGTCTGATGCACGAGCCATAAGCATTGGTAAGATTTTTAATTATATAGTGCTCTTTAAAGCCGACCAATACAATTATTAAAAAAAGAGAGACAGAAAGATAAAAAGGGGGGCGGAGCGAAGGAGAGGAAATTACAATTGGGTTGTTTAAATTTTAACTTAATTATCAACCATCCTCCCATTATCTAATCTCTTCTGCACTCTTTTATAGATGATGCTCATTGTAACGGTGTTGTCAATGTACGATTTTCAGCTTTTGATCGAATTACTTTTGATTGGGATGCTCATCAAGGTTCTAGAATTCATGTCCGTTTTCATTGTTTATCAACAGATTTTTCACGAATTAAAGGTGTGAAGGGTATCCCACTTCGAATTCATATTCAACATCATATTCCATCATTATCATCACCATCTTCATCAACAAGTTATCCTGGAGGAGAAATTAATTCTTCTTCAACATGGGATTATGTTGAAGAATCATTTTGTAAAATTAAATTGTTCCGAGATAAAGGCGCTGAGCGCAAAAACAAGGACAATTCAAAACAATATATGAAGCACTGTCAGAAAATGCAAGGTATGTAAGCTTTTTTTTTTTTTTTGAAATTGTGTTGTCTATTATACATAATAAAAACTATATTTAATAACTATGTATTATTATTTTTAGAAAATGCAAAAGGCGAACAACAAAAAAACCTCATGGAACTTATGTATGATCTTCAAAAACCGTTTAGTGTTTTTGACGTGATTCCTCAATCACCACCACTTAAACATTTGGATGATTTATCAGCTTGTACTAGTAGTGGAGAATTTGAAGAATTATCTCGTGATTTTTTCTCGGCTGGTGGTATTGTTAGTAGCAACGGTGGCATGATGAGTTATAATAATAATCATAAACGTAATCGAGTTATGACTGCTCCATCAGCTTTATTTCATGGACAACAACCCCAGCCCCCATCAGCATTTTGCGCACCATTTCCAACTACTACGTTTACCACGCCTTCACCATGGTCTTCATTTACAACATCTCCCATAGGAGCAGCTACAACATCAGCAACAACAGCAACTACTACTGGTGGTTATTTTTATACTGACTCACCTACAAGTGTATACAATCCATCATCCGCCGTATCGACTCCATTTGATGGTTATCCAACAAGTGAACATCATAGTAATAAAGAAATAATGTTACCTCCGACAGCACAGACAATGCCAATTTCATCACCATTACCACCTGTAACCTCAACATCCAGTTGTCTTTATAATACTAATAGCAATAATAACAATAGTACTACTTCAACAACAATGACATCAATGCCTCCACCGCCACTAGTTTATCATAATTCAAAAAAGAGAGCACGTGAACCTACAACTGAAGGAATTCAACAACCATTACCACAACATCATTCAGCAGCAACACCTCCAGCTTTAGGAAAACGAATTTCTATTCGAACTAGTGATGATGCTGAACCACAAATAATTGAACTTCAAGAATTTACCTCACATGAACTTAAAGTCAAACTTTGTACAGTATTATCTCTCCATCCCGACCAAGTTAGTCATATTGTATGGCGACCCAAAGACAAATCTACTACTTTTAATAATAATAACAGTAATAACAATACATCATCACCACGTAAAAAATCAAATAGTCAAAAAATTTTTATTACCATGGATGACGATTTTATTACACAAGATTTGTTGTCATGGCAACAGCCTTCTGCTACTTGGGAGATCAAATCAGATGGCACCGTTCGTATTATTCTCGAAAATTAAAAACAAATATACATACTTCATTACTCATCATCAAATGAACCCCCTCCCCTCCAAAAAAAAAATCATCATACTTCTTCTTCATCAGCATATTTTTTTTATTTTTATTTTTCATATTCAACATTTTTTTCACATATACATATATATTATATCTCTCCTACTCTATTAACTACTTTTTCATCTAAGCGTATTTTATGCTTTTTTTTTCTATTCTTTTTTCTTCCAACGTTATGCACTCATTTCATACCATCAAAAACTCGCTCTCTGTTCTTCATAATTCCCCCCCTTCCCCTTTTAACATCAATTTCCGTTTTATTTTATTCCATCAATCAACAAATTTATTAACAATTTCTCTCCCCTATTATTTTCTCATGCGTAGTAGCAGGAGTAGTTAAGAATTACTTTTATTATATTTTTTTTTATGTTGCTCCAATTTTTTCTTATTTGCGTATAAAAAGTTTTTTTATTTTTACTTTTCTCTTTCTTATTTAAATAATCGTTATATGTATACAGCAAAAAAAGGAAAAAAAAATACAAAAATAAGTATTATACGTAATAATGTAGTATATTATTAAATACATTCAAATAACGTAAGAATACGTCTAGGTTATTAGATCTACAATAACTTACTATATAAAAATAACTACGTACGTATCAGAAGATATATGACGAAATAGCATAATATAGCCCGGTATGATATTGAACCTTACGTTATTCTTACCTATGTATGTCTCCATATCCACACAGTGCTATAATGTGTAGTGTGTGATAATAAGTCTTATGCAAAATTTTCATCAGTACACTTCATATATATTTTTGCACACTTCTTGGCCTAAATCCCACCTGTGCAAAAAGCGGGGGCTCGATTGTATTTTGTTTTCGTTTTTCTATTCATTGAAATAGTAATAACCCAACAAATATTATGATTTAACTATATCTAATTCCTATACGTGGAATACAATAAGATGTTTACAGTATTTAGGAATTCAATTTAATAAAATGGACTTGATCTTTGTTTGCGACCTAAGAAAATTAGATAGTAGTTACTTGTAGTTTGCGATGAAAGGCATGATAAAAATCATTATAATTACCTTCGTATATATTATATCTTTTAGCACGGTTCTTATTTGATAAAAAAAACGTTCACTTGTGTGCATCTTTTTTTTTTATAAAAAAGAAAGCTTTAGAACAGTAATATGCATAAAAAAACATGTAATAAACTATAATACTGATGGTGAATGCTGGAATAGGTGGGAAAAAAATATTCTCTTATAGCTGTTTTTTATTATCAACATATCAATACTATAGAATCTCGATTTACAAAGCTAGATCGAGATTGTTACAGAAATCGGGCCAAGTGCAGAATGTTGCAACATCATGAGATTTATTTAGATCGGTCACTTTTCTATTACCCTGACTCCTGATATATTCCCCAGTAATATATATAACATTATATCTTCTACCCGATTTATATAACCAACGGCTGTAAATTAAAAAGAATACATTAAAAGTCTATAATTGAACATCACAAGGATATCTCATTTTCTTGATTTTTTTTTATACATTGAAGACTATTATAAAAAAAATTCAATAGCGAGGGCAAAATGGTAAGATGGTTTGTATACAAAGGAGAAGAAGGGGAAGGGAGAGGAAAAGATGAGAAGAAAGTTAATAGCTTGTATTTTTGTGTATTGTATATGTTTATGTTTATATATCTACTAAGTGGACGAATAATAGTATTGTGCACTAATATAATTCTACTGTTACTGTTTAGATTAAAAAAAGAGAAAGGAAAACAGCAATTGTTATGGTTATGGGGGAAGACTATCAAACTAGACTTCATATAAATACTTCTAAAAACGTAATTCGTATCGACAAAATAAACTACCATCCACCGCCATCGAAACCAATAAAACCCTGTTTTTATTATAAAATAAAATATTCATTAGTAAAAATAGAGAAACAAAGTAGCCTTTCATTTGTTCAGTATATAATTTTCATTATAAAAAAAATTACCGTTAATAAAAAGATAGGGAAGAACTTTTTCTTTTCGATTTGTGAACACCCTAAAATAAAGATAAATAAGATCGATTAAACGATGAATTCCAGGAATTCGACGGTGATACAATTGTATATAATAAACTTACAATTCCATGCAGACGTGAGACGACCGTCAATACAGCTACCAGCATCGAAATAATTGTCTGCTCCAGATCCATCAAAGCCACATCGGAAGAAATCATCTAAAGAAAACGAATTTCATATACCATGAGATATATACGTTTATAAAAAGTTCAAGAAATAGAAATTGACATAAAACTTACAAAGGATATCTTTTTTACATCGATCTACCCCACCATAAGATTCTTCAAGATAAGCTGCTATTGCTGGATCTTCCAATAATGAATCTATTCGATCTAATGTACTCACAATAGGTGTCAAGATACGGGAAACTTGATTATACTATGTCACATTCCCATACAAACACACACAAAAATATAATAGTTAGCTTTTTTTTTTTTTGTTCCTCTGTGAGTTTATTCACATAGTCATTTTTACCTTGTCAATAAACATGAACGCATTTGGTACATTCCGGTCACCTAAATGAACTACACTACTACCAACCCATGAGCCACTCTTTTTTTGCGCGCGATGAAGAATTTTGTGCATAGCACCGCCGATACCACGACATTGTTGAATACGTTGTAAACCTTGTCCTGTATTTGTTAAACGATAAGGACTGACAGATAATAGATCTTCATCTGATAAACTCCATAACATATACATTTCATGAACAATTTCACGCCATAAACATAAGGATTGATGTACATACGAATATTGGGTTGAATGTGTGTGTGTCAATCTATGACCATGTCGACCAGCCATAATGGCCAAAGAATATCCACTTTCACTTTTGGATGGATTGAAATATTGAGATAAATATTTCAGCATTCTATCGCATGGATCGCTAATTGTGTTTTTAGATGATGCATAGTTAGCATTTTTTTCTTTTCTTTCGTTAATAAAGACAACCTCCTCCTCCTTCTCTTTTTCCCTTGAGAAAATAAGCGTAATTACCGATTTGCTTTCAAATAAGCATGATTATCTGATAACGATGCAAGACAGCGGGCAATATCATCTCGTGAAACACGATCGTTTGAATATTTTTCACTTAACATGTCAACAGCTTTTCGTTTCTTTTGTACTTCTGCGTTGATTTGTGTTCTACTCTTGAATTCTTGTCCAATTTCACGGGTTGCTATGGCAATCATGTCATCATGTAATAATTCGAGACAATTATTTGTTTTGAGATATTCAAACACTGTGTTGATTGGAATCACGCAAGAGAAACCCAACATATCCTCTACTTCTGGAATCACTGAGTCCTACGTAAAGTATAATATAATATAGTCAGCATTCATATAAATATATATATAGTCTCTAGGAAAACGTTCCATATGGGTATTAATGCTTTTTAAAACAAAACAAAACAAAGAAAAGAAAATGCTAACCATTAACATATACATAAGTTTGCCATAATTGGATCTCATTTTTTCGGGATTCATGATCTTGTGACTATTTAGAGGAAATAGTGAGATAATTTAGACTTATGATAGACAAGACAACAATACCAAAAAAAAACAATTTATGTATAGACAGACACAAATATATATTGTTATTCTTATTATCATCATCGATCTAATATGTCTAAAAATAAAAAATAAAAAATATGAAAAATTACCGTCTTCCTACTTCAAACACTTGTTGAAAAAATTCTTCATTATGTTTTACACTTTTTTCTGAAAATAATTGACCACCCATTTTATAATCATTGGCGACCAAAAGCCCAGAGATAATGGCACATAAATCACGAATTTGAGTTACGATACGACGAGCTTTGTTGGCATATGAAATAATATCGATTTTATCTGTATACTCGGACACATTCAATGCGGCTTCCAAACTATTCATATATATTAATATGGAATTATGAGTCTCATCCATTCACAAAAAATCCCACCCTTCATAAATAATAATATAAAACTCTCTTACAGTCGCAATAAATTTCGTTCGTGGGCATCAAGTCTTAACGGGACGTATTTCGCTCTAAAATAGATATACATATATGCATGAATATCAACATAACGCCCCCCACATATGTTCCAAATTCTCCTCTCTTCATTTTTTATACCTATTTTCCATCCATTGACCAAATGTTGCCCCCGAACCATTGATAACTGTTCCATCTAATTCCATAGCTGCATTTAAACTTTTATCATCCGTATCATCCATACCCTAAGAAAAAAAAAGATACATCGTTTTAGGGAGGAGTTGAGTGGAATGTTAATAGCAACAAGACACATATAATTTCTCCCTTCTTTTTTCCTCCTTTTTTGTCACAAACAATAAAAACCTTGATGGATCCCGTTGTTACAGATTTGTTCGAAGCATTATCATTGGCTCCATTGCCATCTGACGTGGCTCCTCTAACTCTAAGGTTCTTTGCTGTATGTTTACGTCGATTGCCGGTGCGATGTAGCATTGCTGTATAACAAATAATAAATATAACAGATCTGTCTAGTCAATAACAAATAATTTAAAAAAAGTAAAGAACTTTTTTCAATGTGCTATAGTAAATAATATTTACCGTGGCATACTTCACAAAAGTCTTCATCGCATTGTTCACAAAACACGGATGCCTAATACGACATAAAATAATATAATATATTATTAAAGATTTCGATCGCGTTTAAGAACAAAATAAAACACTCATAACTTTTTTTTTAAAAAAAAAGTAATTATTATTCACCTCTTGATCTCGGCATTCAACACAAAATGAGGTGGTGTTTGCTGATGAAGCGACTTCCATTTGACAAAGCTAAAAAAAACCCTCGTTTTTATTCTTCTTTAATAAAGAACGAGCAAAGAAAAAAAAAAAAAACGACAGAAGCTGAGGCGCAATCTAATAATTTATAACACGACAAACCCAAAAGTCGTACCATCCTGCAGTCGTGCTATCCTCCAATGACTGTTTAATTTGACTCCCGCCTGTATTTTGATAGTGGCAATTCGTTTGATACCTGCCTTTCTTCTACATTTGATATTACCACATTATAGATCTTAAACATGTACTTACGCTTTTTTTAAATAACTCCCGACACTTGATAATATGTTATAATGATTTATAATAATATTATATATGTATATAGCTAATAATATTCTTATTTACCAGCAAGCTAATTATGAATTTCTTTTACTATAATCATATTCACTTAGAAGAGGTAGTACGTACTTTAAGTTTGATGAAAGTACACAATATATGTTACGTTGATATATACATTGTTACAATCCTGAGTGTAATTTTAAATTGACTTATATAAAATTATACACGTTTTTACTTTTCTTAATAGTTATTGTACTTATTTGATGCTTGTTTTTACCACAAGTATTATCTTGGGCAAATGAATGTATTAGTTTATAATTTCTATTATAATCACTCTATATAGAATATAAATTTACGATATGCTTACTTTAAATTTGTCATGTAATTTCGATAAGTACGAAGGATAAGTTAATTTGTATATTCCTCTCTCAGTTTGTAAAGCAAAGCACTGATCCACTTCATCCAGAAAACTGCGAAACCATTTGCTATGCAAATTATTATGACAGGGTTCGCCACTTTCAAAAATAGTTTTAGCATGGTTTCTATACTCTAAAATCTTTTGACGCTTTACATACATAGTTTTATTGTTGATGACGTTGAATTGAACTCTTTGACAATTTAACATTTTGTGTGGAAGACCACTGAAATTTTATATTTTGGCAGAGATTAAAAAAGATATATATTTTCTCTCCCCCAACTTTTTTTTTTTTGACACTTTATTCAAAACTATGCAAAAATTAATTCACTCGCCCGAAAAGTTAAAAAATGCACTTGACGAATTAAAAAATAAAGACCAACTAAATGAATATATTAATCGAGTTGATAATCATGGTGATACTCTGGTTCATTTTGCTGCTCGATCTCATTCGTTAAAAGTTTTACGAATGTTGAAAGAAGAATATGGTGCTGATTTTACAGTGATTAACGAACACGGTAAATAATAATAACATATATTTACTATATAGTATATGGTGTATATTATTGTATAAGAAGCTAAAATTAAATAATAATAATATTTAAGGTCGACAAGCTTTACATGAAGCTATTGATTCAATAGACTGTGTTTCTTACATTATCAGTAATTGTAATGTCGACGTCAATGCACTGAAACGTGGTGATTGGACACCCGTGATGATTGCAGGTAAGAAAAAAAAATAACTATTTTTTTTTATCTTTCTCTTTATTTCCCACGTTAGAAAGAGGAAAAGGAGCCATTATTTATGTGTGGGGTTTGATTACTATGGTTACTTTTTTTTTTTTTTGGGGGGGGGAGTGAGGTTAAATACAATGTTTTAATGTGATTATATAGCATTGAAAGGTAGATTGGATATAATTCAAGCTCTTGAAAAAGCAGGTGCTAATCTTGATTTAGCTAATAAAGATGGTCGAACAGCACTTCACTTGGCAATTCAACATGGTAAAAAAAAGAAATAAGTGATGGGAATGAAAGAGCTATTACAGCTCTATATTATTTCATAGCCCCATTTTTTTGACATTGTGGTGTTTATCAATGAGAGTTTGAATTATATATATATATATATATATATAGGACATGTTGAAGCATCTAAATATCTTGCACAACGATCACCTTCCTCAATCAATAAGTCAACAAAGTCAGGGAGATTACCGATCCAAATAGCAGCCGCATATACTATTGAAGGAGAAGAACCCCAGCAAAAGGCAAAACGAGATATTTGGTACGATCTTACTACTTTTCTCTTTCTTAACCATGTGAAGACCAGTTTGGCACATAGGGATAAATCTGGACGGGGACTTTTACAAGATGCGGCTGTGTCACAAAACTTGCCATTGGTACGATTTCTTTTAACTCAAGGAGCAGACCCCAATCAGGTTGATTCTATCGGTCGAAACGTGATTCACCATGCTGCCATGATGGGTCATTTGAATTTACTTGAATTATTATTTAAACAAGACCAAGAACAATCAAAGGGTAATGATGATAAAAAACAAGAAATAGGTAGATTTGATTGGGATGTACCTGACAGATGGGATGAATGGACGCCATTAATGCATGCAAGTCGTCAGGGGCATTTTCCCATCGTTCAATTTTTAGTGCAACATGGATTAACTCAAAAGAATTTCCGAGATAAACATGGTAGAAAAGCAAAAGATATAGGTAAAAGGTTTTTTTTTATTTGTTCCGTAAAGTCTATTATAATGAGACTATATATATATATGTGTGTGTGTGTGTGTGTGCATGGAGGATAGAGATCAGGAATTACCAATTATGGATCTATTGTACAACCTACTTATTGATTATTATTTTTTTGTGGGGTAAAAAAATAAAAATAAAAATTATTTATGTTACTTTTTTAGCTGGTATATGGAACCATCATGACATAGTCAATTATTTGTAGTAACATGATGGTATAATAATAGCAATCGTGTCTACGTGGATGATTTTTTGTAAATAGTAAATAGAATAAAATGATATTTTTTTCCTTGTATTAAAAATCAAATTAGACGCCAAACAATAGCTTTACAGCGGTTGAAAAAAGTGAGTTTGATTTCAAGTAACACATTGAACGTCATAGGCATGGGGAAGTTTGTTGCTTGTTATTGCTGAAACTTATAAACAAACTATAAAGTACAAGTAGTTAGTGTAATATAACTCACGTGTGATATTGTTTTCATATGACTGTGTGTGGGGCACAAAAATTAAAACAAAACAAAAGAAAAAGCATATGTTGAACTGTTGTTTATTACCATTTCTTTTTTTCTAGATTTTCCCCGCTTTTTTTTTCTTGTGTACCTGATTTTCTTTTCTCTTTTTTCTTTTTATCTTTACTTATTATGTCTTCAGCAACCACTACAATAATGATAACAACAACCACAACATGCACAACAGAAGGATGTTGTCGACCTTTTGATGAATCATCTTATGGATTAACTACTAGTAGTACTACTGCTACTACTACGGTTGGTGTCACCATGGAAACACTTCCAATGATTGCAGAAGAAATCTACAAGACGGCTTTACACATTCCGACCAGCTTGGGTCGACTTGCATCTGAAGTGTTTTCTCATTTTTTCGTTCAACGCAAAAAACCACAATGGAATATTCAACAAACAGTAATGATGGCATTTTTACAATCTTTTCGAGATCATACTTTAACCAACAGTCTTGAATTTTGGCGTGTCATGTTAATTGCACCTACTTGGTTAACACCCTTAACATCAAAAACACAAAATGGATCTTTCCATGTTCGACGGCGTCATTTACATGGAATTTTAAAAGAATTAGACCAACAAGAAGATGGATCTCGTATATTACCAGTAGAGTGGATGTCTGCTGGAACCATTTTGGATCGATGTCAAAGTATGATTAATCCAGGCACAGATACAAAACAAGGTGATAATAATGACATAGCCAAGACACAAAAACAAACTAGTACAGCTTTAGTTTTACGTAGTCGATCTCCTGAGAAAATTATACTATATTTTCATGGTGGTGCTTATTGTTCAATGAGTGCACAAACACATCGTACTCTTACTCATAAAATTAGTAAATCAACTGGACGACGAGTTTTTGGTAAGTAAAAATTATAAATGCATATATAATACTCAGATAAAAATTCTTACTTAACTGGTTTAAAAGCTGTCAATTATCGATTGGCACCTGAACATAAGTTTCCTTGTGGATTGTATGATGCTGTCCAAGCATTTCTTTATTTAATTGATGCTGATCATGGATATTGTCTTGATCCAAAGAACATTCTTGTTATGGGAGATTCTGCCGGTGGTGGACTGGCCCTTGCAACCATTCTATATTTAAGAGACCATGGCTTACCTCAACCTGAAGGTGCTGTGCTACTTTCGGTAAATTAAATTCTTTCTCTCTAAAAAAAATTATAATGCTCTATTATTTAAAGCAACACTTTGTTTTATTATAAACAATTTACTTGACAACAAATAATATACGGTAGTAGCCATGGGTAGACTTATCGTTCTCTTTCCCTAGCTGGGATAACGCATCTGTATATGACTATTTACCAAACAATCCCGATCGTTTACCGAAAATGAACCCTGCCAATCTCTATTTGGGTACTGATAGAGCGTCAAGTATGGTTCGACATCCTTATGTGTCACCTATATTCGCTGACAATTTTGAAAATTTACCACCATTAATCATTCAATCTGGAGGATGTGAATCACTTCGTGATGAAATTCATGATCTTGTCACCAAAATCGCTGCATCTAAAACAACACTTATTCATCATGAAGAGTATGAGGTATATATATGACTAGATCAATAATAATAATGATAATTTTTCCACTGACCCTACCAAGAGAGGCCATTATGAAAAAATAGTGAGAAAATTTAATGACAAATTTAATTGATACTATAGGATATGGTTCATGTTTTCCAAGCATTTCCATTTGGGTTATCATCGGAAGCTATTGATAGTATTGGTTTTTGGGCGCGATATGGTATGCCAATGATATCAAATTCTGTTGCTAGAGGTTTATTACCTAATGCTATCGGTCGACAACCAAACCAAGAAACCGACGATGGACCGTTTGCATTAAGAAGTACTCCTCATACAATGAGGAGACGTTTACGTAGTATGCCATGTTGATTATATTAAATATTATATAATTTATTCCTTGTTTTAACTTTCTATACTTTTAAATATACCTACCAACACACATACACTCATACATACTTCTTTCTCTTTTATAAATGTAATAATAATAATAAATTTATATTAAATGCCTTGTTCCTAATAAATTTTAATGCCAAAAAATAAGTCAGCTGCCGCCTTTTTTTTTAAAGAAAAAGTTACACCACGCTTTTTTTTATACATAAAATATCATTCTTCTTTATAAATAATATACAACATGGCTCAATCATCCTTTCGAGCAACGGGATGGGATCCTTTACTTATCATCGCTCAAGTAATTTCCTTTTCTTTTTAATCTCATTTTCGTTTTATTATACAAAAGAGAGTTATTTTTACATATTTAACTTCCCCTAAAACTTTCTCTATCTATCTATCTATCTATCTCTTTCGTTTCTCTCTCTTTTCCTCTGTTTCTTTCTCTACTTGATTCATTAAATATAGATTATTTCGTTACAATCGGTATATTATATTGTCATTAGTTTACTTTTACTCATTGCTCTTGCATTAACTGGAACTGAACTTTCCTTGGATGCTATTCTTGACGATGGTGAAATACGAACAGATACTGTATTTGGTTGGACATTAGGACTTGTCTGGCTTGTCAATGCCGTCATGACCATACCTATCCTGGTCTTTCTTGTACAACGAGCCAAATTAGTTCTTGACTTTGTTTTGACTTTACATTTTTTTCATATTGTTTTTGTATGGATTCATACGAGTCAATTTCCAACATGTGGAGCGTGGTGGATTTTACAAGTTATCAATGCGATAATAATGACTTTAGGTGGTGAATGGGCATGTATGAGACGTGAAATGGAACCTATTATGGTATCTAAGAAGGACACACAACAACAGCAACAACAAGAAGTGTCTAGCGGAGCAGGAGGAGCAGGATCATCATCGTCAGCATCATCAACAGAAATTCAAGAAGTTTTAGAAGATAATAATACTGATTGGATTCACGTTGGAAAAAAACAGAAACGTAAAGTATCAGATCCAAGAGGAGATGAAGCTCATTATTTGAAAGAGAATGATGAAGAACAAGAACAAGATGCTCCATTGACTCGAGCTGTTGGTAAAGCGAAAAAAGTGATATTACAAGGAGCACAACGTGCAGCAAGAAGTTCATCAATTAGTACAAAGACAACGACAAATAATAAGGGGAAACGATATGAAAACATACCTTTACATGATGTTGATCAACATCAAGAATCACGTCCAATGTAATAATGTCATTTGCTTCTTCTCTTTCCCTTTCAACTTCTTACTAACTATCATTATCATTCATTCAATCTACTATCATCATATCCCACGTTTATTTTTATTTTTATTTTTATTTTAACCAATCTCAATACATAAGAAAAAAAATGTTTTTCTTTCCCTACCTTTTGTATATATACAAACAAGCAAAATATACATCATTTTCTTTTAAAATTACTTGTACTACCAATAATAATCAGAATAATGTATAATAATACAAATATAACATGTAAATAATTATGTTATTATCATTTTTTTTTAAAAATGTACTATGTTCAATCAATTAATCAAAAAAAAAATAAGATTATAATGAGATAAAAGAAAAAAAAATGGACGGAGGAGAAGGCTGTTGACAAGTTAATAAAAAAAAAAGGTTTACACGAAAAAAAAAAAATAGATTAAGAAAAAAGGTATGAAGATGAATAACGAAAAAAAAAATGATGATAAATAATAATAATAATATGATGATGATAATAATTATAATAATAAATTAAGAAATAATAGAAAAGGGATTTTTTTTTTAATGTTGTCCATTTCTTTGAGTGTGCCGATCATGAGTTTTTAAATGACGGGATACTTGATCAGGTCTTGAAAAAGTTTTACCACATGGAGAAACAGAGCAACGGAATGGTTTTTCACCAGTATGTACGCGCATCTATATATATATATATAAGTCTCATGAATATTTATCTATACGTTTATAACTATAGAATCTTATTTTATCGTAAAGATAAAAACTTTGGACTTACATGTTTAGTTAAATTACTGCTTTCAGCAAACTTTTTATCACAGCCTTGATATTTACATGTAAAAGGTCTTTCGCCTGAATGTACTCGAAGATGAATAGTCAGAGCACCCGCAATGGAGAACTGTCGACTACATCCTTTTTCAGGACATTTATATGGCTTTTCGCCAGTATGAGTACGCATATGTTGTGTCATGATATTTGATTCCGAGAATCGTTTTTTACATAATGTGCATTGATATGGTTTATCACCTATATATGAACATCATTATTAATTACTATACTATTTCTCTTTCTCACAGTATATATATATATATATATATTGTATAGAAATTATCATCAACAGGAAAAAACTTACCAGTATGTGTTTGAATATGTCTCATTACTTTTTGTCGTTGAGTAAAGATTTTCCCTTGACGATCGCATCTTTCCCAACCACAAGTATATTCACTTCTTCCAGTTCCTACATGTTCTTCAGATAAATGTCCTGTCAGTTCATCAAATGATGCAAATCTTTGGCCACAATCTGTCCATCGACAACCATGAATGAGTCTTTGCCCCAAATGGTTGGTCAAATGACTTAATAAGGCATCCGATCCATCAACGCTGACAGTGCATGACCCCCAGCGGCAATGAAAATCGACAATAGATCGACTATTGAGATGATTTTTAAATAAATGAGGCGCTAAATCATCTAATGTTGGAAAACTTTCTGCACAAGTTGCCCATTTACAAGTACGTGGTACTTCACCACTACTTGTCATCGTCGTTATCGTCATATTATTGTTAAAAGTATTTCGCTTTTCTTCTTTATTGTTATTATTATTAATACTATCATCTTCAGTTTCACTTTGTTTACGTTTACGACCTGCTTGTTGTTGTGGCTGTGGCTGTGGTTCCTGTGTCGTTAAGATTGGAGTTGTTGTTGTTGCTATAGAATTACTACTTCCAACAGTTGCCATTTCAACAGCTGTTTCCATAGAATAATTCTGTCGGTGCTGTTGTTGTTGCTGTTGTCCCGATTCTTCAGCTGCAAGTGGACAACAATCAGCGCAGCAATCTGAAACAGATTGTTCTTGTTGTGGTTGTGACGGTGGGTGTTGTTGTTGTTGATCTTCAGAAACACAGATTGTACATGAAGTGGATGACGTATCGAAAGTTGAAATACTATTACCATTATTATGAATAGCATGTGAATCTAAATTAATGTTATTTTGTTCACAATCAAGACAAGATTCGACGTCCTGGGGTTGGGAATGGCGTGGGTCAGACATGTTCGTCACCGTCATTGTATGTGTTGTCGTGCAACAGCAAGGTGTTCCTGCTGTTGTAGATAATAGTATAGTATTATTATTATAAATATTATTATTATTATTATTGCTTTCAGGAGTCATGTGTATATTATAAATATCTTTGATAAAATAATATATAGTAATAGTATGTTACGTATTGCACTAATATATATATTTTCATATATAGAAAAATGCCATAAGGGTTATAAAACCATACAAAAAAAAATTAGTCAAAAAAAAAAAAAATAGAGAAAAGAGGAAATACACTTATAAATGTATGTTTTTCTTCCCATAATAAAATAAAATCGAGCGGGGATCGACGAAAACAGAAAACAATTGTATAACGATTCTTGAACACTACTTGTTTATTCTTCGGTGTTCATTTCCGCGTACAAGAATAATTGACATATTCCGTTACGAAAAGTATATCTGATCAAAAAATAAGTATCCCCCCCAACCCAACAACAATAGCAAACAACCCCAAACACAACCCCCCAAAAAAATATATGGTATCATTATATCTGATAAATAATAAAAATAAGGAATCAATAGTATCAGTAGTGATAATATTGTTACATGTTGAAGTAGATGATAATAGGTAACGTGACACATCAAGAAAAAATAAGTGGGTATTTTTTTTCAAATCAGCATATGGGTTGATTGACAAAAAAAAAAAAAAAAAAGAAAAGAAAAGAAGACAAAAGAAGTTTACTCGAGTTATAAAATAAATAAAAAATTAATGGATCATCCATTCGCCCATGTCAGCAAGAAAGACTACTTTTTTCATATCTGCAAAATTTGGGTAGCCATGGTAAACACACAAATATTATTTCTACATATTTGCTTACTACAATGACTTTTTACTTTATTTTTATCGATCATTTTTATTGTTACGTATATAATAAAAAGTATAAGTGCGCGGTACTTCGGTGACAATCATCAATCGCGTCATACCCACAGAATAAGGAGAAATTTATGATTATATATACAAACGCATTATTAGAACTGAATAAATTGTGATTACCATCTTTTTTTCTTTCCCATTTTCTCATTTTATTCTTGATAATAATGTGTTTTGACAATAATAACAATAATAATGGATCATCAGCGATCTAGCCAACTACATCGGCATATTTTATTTTCCAAATTTTAGTTCCATACAATGCGATTTTTAGGCCATTCAATTATTCTATTAAAATACTGATTTTTCTTTTTTGGCACATTGGCTATAATATACATATAGATTATAAATAGTGATAATTGAAAGCAATTTCGGTTATTATAACATATCAACAATGAGGAAAGAGTGAACCTATAATTGTATTATCGTCCGCTCCACGACTTTATCATGCGAAATTTATGCAAAATTAGAAACCGTACGTTTGCTTACATGTTTCCAAATGAAATAAAAAATACCACCTCAAAAAAAAAGTTATTATATACATATGTGTCTATATATAATCAAATGTACTTTGATAGATATGAAATACCTCATAGCCGCCATTCGGTGACGAACGTCAACACCAAAATAATTCATGCTGTTACATCATTAATTTAAATCTTTACGTAGGTTTGTAATAATCGTTATTCTACATATCATCCCTGTGGTCATTCGTTGCGTTATGCTATTTTTATATATAGGCACTATATAGAGGGCTTTATCACAGTTATGTGTAGCTCAAATAACCCGTCTTTTAATATTATTTTTATTATAAAGTTATAAAGAATCATGTATATACTAATTGATACACTTTATTCTCTTCATTTTAGTAACAACATTCAACTTAAATAAATATATTTCTGTTCACAACAAACTATGTGATGCTCTTAAATAATAATGATAAAATGCGGCATCTGATTTCAGAATACGTACAAAATTGGTTTATTGTTTGATTCATTATAGAGCGACAACAAGAGATTTATTAATCTCGTCGAGAATTAAAACAAAAATGAGTCTCATTTTCTAAACTGTATCCACTCACACAAAATTGAGCCAAGAGAACTTCAAACATGCAAATATATACTTTAATATAAAATGGAATAATTAGGTAGGGCTATTTTTATTATTTTATTTATATACACTGCTATCATGGTTTACAATGTCATCATTGATAATAGTATCACCACCACTAGCGAGAGCAATGTTTTATCTCTTAAAAATAAATACCATGAACAACCAACAATTATGATATGTAAAATATTGTACAGAGAGCAATCATAACTAATAAAACAATTCAGAAAGTTAAATTTTGAATGGATTACTAATATTGATGTCTGATGACATTTCATAGAGGTATGATATGATCATGTCTACATATAAATTGCTTACATGTAAGGCGTCGATATATATGTTATTGGGGCTTAGACAATAATAAACTAAGCATCCATGGATCCAAAACAACTACAATTTTGCAACATTGGTCTTGAAGAATTAACTGGAAAAAAAAAGAGTCCTTGTTATGCAAGTACACTAGACGAATAGTCTTCCGCTGTAATATACAAAAATTAAAATTATTCTTAAATACGTATCAAAGATATTATTATTTTTGTCATATTTGCTATTATTGTTATTGTTATCTTTACCGACATTATCATAACTATCCAAATTGCGTGATATGATTGACGGAAGGACTCATTTCTGTCTTTGCTAATTGTATACATATTCTCCAATCGATTCAAAAAAGCCTTTCTTCAGTTCTATCATTAATTTATATATCTTTTAATGCTCTTTCAACAATTTAGTAATTGACTTGACAATAACTTTCATTGAGCTTAAAATCTCTCAAACTCATTACAAGATTTCTTTTTTGTGGATTCAGACGACGTAATATTCCTGATATAAGAACTCCCACAACCCAAGTTTCTATTCTATTTCATATAATTTATGTATTATTTAAATACAACTGCATAGCGTATATCTTCTTTATTTTATATCTTTATACGAAGTACTCCAATCACACATTGAACGCTCTACCATGGCAATAAACATAAAACAAAATCTGACCTATTATTGCTTTAAACTTTCTTTTTGTTTGCTTGTCAGGGTTTTGTGATATTTCTTCTGCCGCCGAGACGATGTAATACTGTATAGTATAATTATTCTAAAGTTAAGATATCAACCGTAATGTTATTTCTCTTACAGGCGTGTGGAAAATGAAAGAATAAGCTTACCATGTAATTTAATAAAAGAAAAATACTCCCAGCACTGTCCATGAATTCTTCAACTTCGCAAAGCGTTGTTGGTAATAAGATGTACATTTCTGATTTATTGGCAGCAACAAAGACATCTTGGTGCTGCTAAACACCATATAAATACCCATGAAGACCTGAAAACAATTGTATTAAAAACATACGTACATAAATGAGCAACCCCATTTGTTATTAACCATGAATCACAAAACCTATCAACCACTTCTTGTTATCTTACCCATCACATCCATGGCCAGAAGATTCACGGGTCTTAAGTTAGAGCGCTTTTTTTTTCTGATCTAACCAACGAAACAACGCGGCAATTCTTTTAGACGACCGCGGTCATAAATTTCAGATCAAGGTAAACCAAGTTGGTCTTAACTACTAGACCAACTTAGACCCAAGGTTGCTTAAACCCCTTGTATCCACCCCAAGGCCTGTTTACTCAATCTACCATACAAACATTCGACCTGACGTTCTTTGTTTGTTGTTCGAACATTAGATCTGGGTCAGCGTCAAATTTTTTGTGTTCATTTGAAGATAACTCAACCCGATTTTCTTTCCATGAGTAACCACCAGCATGTTAGTTTTACACCAGGATCCATCATCATCTTTCATCTCCTCTTTTGTTGCTCGAGACACAATTTTACCACTAAAGTACATATTAATTCAAGTTTTTATACGATAATATATTAAGCCTGCCTGTTTGTTTGTTTATTTACTCACGTTCGTACATGGACAATAGAACACTGAAAAAGAGCATGACATCTTATAACTATATTTATCTTGATAAATAAGTTGGATCATGTAAAACCCAAAAAATAATAATATATACATAATTTGTCAGCAACGATGATATAGTGATAAAGATGATAATGTAATATTGGTAAATTCATTACAAATATAGATCGTATTTTACCTATAACCCCCAGGACTTTATCCCAACTACAAACATTTTCAGTGTCACACAAAATAAATACTTCAGCTTTCTTTAACTTCTCGAAAGAAAAAGTCGACAGTTTAATTTATGGTTTGTATAATAGATATTCAGTTATTACAGAAAATTTATTTGGATTCTTGAATTCTGTATCGCCTTCTAATGAGGCTCCAAATACAATTTGATGATTGTTTTTTTCTTCTTTTTTGGCAAAGTTTGACGTTTTATATATGCTTATTCACAAAAATTTCTACGTAATTGATAAACTTTTCAACTTGTTAGAGAAGCTGCCTTCCCAGAAGTACGCTTCACATCACCGTATTAGTCTTTATGATAAAACGATTACTATTTTTCACATACGCATTTCTTCAATTTCAATTACGACAATAAACATATTATTTACCATATATAAAATCTTATTTGAACAAACCAAATTAAAGCAATTAATCAATTTTGGCGGTTATAGGTGAAATACACTCTAAGAAAATATCGTAAAAAGTCTTTCACTATAGTCACCAATTTTCAGCATCTCGAGCTTCTTTCCGAATATATGAATCCGAGCACCTACGTACAATGATGCCACCTTCGTGATATTCCTAGCAACAAGGATCTTACTAAATTAGTATGATAAGCATCACATTTGTGTTTCCCTTCGTTTATTATAACAGTTGCTTGATTTAACTTTAATGTAATTGTCCAACTACATCATCTACTTCTGTTTTGTACATACACTTTTTATGGTAATTATCGTCTTTGATCATATTGGACAACGAGTTGAAGCTGAATTCAGCAATATAATCCTTTATACTAACTTGTCACTCCTTAACGTATTTACAATGCCAGATAATGCGAATCCTCATATCCATGGATCTTATTTAATAATTATTTAATTTACTGCTGTAATTAATAACAATAGGAGAAAAAAGAAAACATCAAAGTAAATAAACACAACAATCATGGAACACAGTTAAACACACTTTTTGCGAAGGTCTTATTCCATTTTTGACCCCACATTTTGCACCCCTCCCCGGATTTTTGCACTACTTTCGGGCCAAGTTCTACCTGTGCAAGAGGCAGGGTTCAGCTGTAAATCCTTTTGAAATACATCGTCATGGGCAGAAAGAAGAGAGGGAGGCAGAGGAAATCCATCTCCCTTTTTCTGATGAAAATCACATTAAATTACACACGTAACTAAAATTTGGTTACTGTACTTGGTCTACATGTCTTAAATATCTATAGTACTATGTTCTTCATTTTGACAAAGTGAATTTTTATGTCGTACAGTTAACAAATACCTATTTTTTTCTACCTTAAAAGAAATATAAAATACCTTCTATTATATATATTACCAAGGGCATAAAAAAGCAAAAGACAAAAAGTGATGAATCTATATTCTCTTGACGTTGGAAAAAAAAAAAACTATTCTAAAAATCCACCACTCTGAGCTCTTCAACATATTAAAAAAGGAATGCGCACTTTGTATCTCCTATTCTCCTTAAAAAAATCTTTGGTAGCAATGATTGATCGGCATAAAATAAATCATTATCATGCGAAAAGAAAAATTATTTTGTTGAGGTACCGCCGTCAAAACACAGGGCATAAAAAGAGTACATGTATTCCTTTAAAGAAAAAACGATTTAGATCTGTAAAACAACAAGAATGGACCATTCAGGATTAGATTATGACATTCCATCGCCATAACAATACTTTTCTCAACAATACTTTTATTTAGTAACAAACACGCTTTTCTTCCATTGTCATAGTTGTATATCCCCCCTTTCTCCCCCCCAAAAAAAAAGGTCTAGAATAAGGTCACATGCCCAAATCGGGAACATGATTCCGTTGTTGCTAAGAAAATAGATACTTGTCGCGTTTTTTTTTCTTTTGCTTCTTTACCCACTTTTTATTCATTCACAAAAAACGTGAATTATCCTTCCCCTTATGAATCCCCACCCCTTGAAATAACTTTCCCGTTCTTATTTTACGCATTCATTGTACAAGCTAAACAATGCCGTCGTTTTTACATATTATATGACACGTTTCTGGGCAGCAGCAGTTTCGTGGTCATTGCTTTCTCTGTTGAACTTTCTCTTTTTTTTTGTAGCAGCATTGCCCCAGTGTGTTCATAGACCAAACTTTTACGTGCATTCTCAAAACTTTTTTTGTCAGGTAATCTTTTTATGTGTTACTAACAATATATATTGTGAGGGTCTATGAATCTCTGCCGTGGTATTTGCAAGTGGCCATAAGGGACTAGCGTTATGCTTATACCTACAATACGAGGCTGCGGATTTTCTTTTTTTGTGTATTATTGCCCAGTACACGTTTTTTCATATTTATCTTGGGGTTTCTTGCCAGCGTAGGTTCGTCAACTGCCGAGCCCAAACCAGCCTGGGTATGCACAAGCAAAAACTTCTCTCCTTCCTCCAGAAAGAGAATGCACGGGATGAATTCCTTCTTTTCGAGGAGGGCTTCGTCTACGGAACGATTCATTGGCAGGGTATGGTAAGAGCCCAGAGGGAGATGCTTAGGGGACCTCTCTCGTTGTCACAAGTCGGACAGATACAAAATACATGGGGGGGAAGGGGAAAGAAAAAAATAATATAAAAAAAAAAGCAGAAAAGAGATATATGGAAATAATGTATTTTACTATCGCGACTGGGTAAGTAGACGCTGTCGGGCTGGTTGGTTAGGGCAAGTGATGTTTGGAAAGTCGAGGAGTTCGGATTCTACAAGCCCGCCTCGATGGACCTTTCATTGCGATTCTCTTGTAAAACGCTGTTTTTTTTGGGCTTACCTTGTCATTACCTAATCTCTCACCTCGAGGATTGCGGGAAAGCAAGGCGGGGACGAAAAGAAGAATAGTAGTAGTATTAAAATGATGACATTAAATCATATTATTTTTTTCGCCGATGTGTGTGTATTCACATATCCTTCATGGCGCAACATGATTAAGTCTGATTAAAATAATAAAAATTACGACCTTTTTTAATGAAATTATTTTACCTGTTTACAAATAAACTTATTAATTGATATTACATATCTATAACAAAAAAAAAAGATTCTTATTAGCGTGTGTGAATAATAAAATGTCAATAGAGCATAAGTGCTATATCCTAGCCAAAAAAAGATTGTCGATGAGGATGTGTGTACACGGAAAACTAAAGAATGAGAATATCATAATGATTGAGCACATTAGTTGGATGTAGAAATATTAATATCAATATTCGAGAAAGAAATGCTGATTACGTACAGTATATGTTAGGTTAATTTGAAATACAATCTGGTTGAACTACATTTTACGCACCTTCCTCATCAAGTATTGTTCTAATTGTTGCAACAAATCTGTATCAAGTGAGATGCTGCTGCGAACCTGTTATACATAAAATAATAATAATGAATATTGAGTAAATACACAAAAAACAAGTTGTCGTTCAGTTGTGCTACCTCAATATTTGTGCAGTTACGCCTTTCGACTTCAAGGTTATTATGTATTAATGTTGTTGTGACGAGATTGACAGATTTTCTATATTGCCTGAATATGATTACCCAATTAGTAAGCAATCAAAATAAACAATATGAACGGCACCTTGAGATATACTACCTTCTCTTTATCAATCCGTGTCCAATCAACCTTTCCGACGTCTGCTGGAAAATAAGAACGTAATTGTATAAAATATTGTTAGGAATAAAAACGATTGAAAAAGAAAGCACAAGGAAATAAATAAGAAGAGTTTACGTTAAGGACTAAAATCTTTTTTTAGCATAATTTTAAGGTTGTCCTGGATCTGTTATCTCTGACTTGTATTGAAAGACGATCTTTTTAAAGGAAGTGTCACAAAACACTTGGTAAACCCTACAAACTGGAAACTATATCCATACATGTCAATCTATTAAGTGAAATTTATAGGTAGTGTACGTAACTAATACATTGATAAAAAGAAATAGAAGCAGGATATAGTATATAGACTGGAACCGGTACCTTTAATAATTAAAATTACTAAATACCCATTCCTGCCAATTGAACAGCCTCGGTTTCCACAAATTTTTTAAAGGAAGTGTCAACTTCCAGAAACTGGGGGGGGTTACTGTTTTTACACAGATTTAATTTGTATGCATATACGTAACAATAGCATTTTTTGAAATATATAAATAAGAATGAGAGCAATCTTCAAACGATTCCTTCTACACTTTATTAGCTCACCTTGTCATTTATTGATCATGACGTTCAATATTTTTCATTCCAGAGGTACAGCCATCTTTTGCAAGAACAGTAGCTTTAATTGTTTGCTAGGACATACTTTCATATCTGTTACACCGCAAGACTATTTTTTTTAGCTGCAACCAACTTCATGTTTATACATGATTGTTTGACATGCCATTTCACAAATTGATGATGTTACTTTGACTGATTTGTAATACCTTCCTGACTTGAGACTGTTTGTATAGTTCAGTTTTTTTTATTGTGAAAATAGAGAGAAAGGAAATAAATCTCTGACTGACCACTTCGCGTTTTTTTTTTCGTTTGTAGCTAGTTTCGGACTTTTGTTTGCTTTTTTTTCATGCATAAAAACTGATATAATTTTATGTTTTAGTGAAGATCTTGAGAACCTTGGGTTATAGTTTTACCAATGAAAATATTGGAAAGGGGTTGAACGTGGATAATAATTATAGTATCTAAAATTTTCTATTCTTCCAATGACAAGGATGACGATACCTATATGTTCGTTTATTCATAAGAGTTTGAATTAGTAATTATTCTTGGCTATCACCTTGTCGATAAGTTCACACTCACTCCTCTTTTCTAAATTACAAGTTGACATTTTGTTATTATACAATAATGACGAGAGTCGTGATAATCACGGTTTATTGCTGTCCTGGAAATATGTGGGAAAAAAAGGCAGTAAAGAGTAGTCAGAATAACTTGTATTGGTGTGTAATCCATAATGTTAGTTGTTTTTAAAATACTTCCTATGATAGAAGTTAAAATGTGTGCTATTTTTATAATACATAGTACATGAAAACAGTGACATATAATACTTATAAGGGGAGTAGTGAACGATAACGGAGGCAGGGTACATATATTACATACCAGCGATGTTGATTTAGTTTTACGTAACAGTCCAAAATATTTTCGTATTTCTTACCAATATGATAAAAGCTGCTCATATTAGTATTTTTAATAAGCTTCATAGTATATGTTTTGCTCATATTGCTCCACAACCATCCGTAGCGGTAGTTGGTTGTGGATTAAAAGGTATGTTGTACTTGCTTTCGATTAGTCTATTCAAACATCTATTGATAACCACCCAGCAAAGTTATGCATCTTATTTCTATCTTACACAACACCAAAAAATCAAATACATCGTTTCTCAGTGTTAAAAAAAGCTGATCATAATATTAGATGATTTATTGCATGACTTAACTCGAAAATATGCTTGAATACTACTTACATTTTGGAAATATGATCCCGAACTGAAGCTACTTGTTTTTTTTAGACTGTGTTACAGAAGGCCTGGGAGCTTTCTACAGTTGACAACTCTGGAGCAAAAAAGAAAACTGAATTCGGTGGTTAAACTGTAACCCCGAATTGGGGTTACAAATGCAGAGCGCTCCACATTCACCCACTCGCTTTTTTAAGTCTTTTCTTCTTTTAAAACCACAATATAAAAAAAGACAGACAATGTCAACACAACATCGTGAAGGACTCAGTGTTAAGCCTCATGACTGGTGCATGATTCCAGCTGGTACACTTCTGAAAGCGCAAAAAGTTGTTACAATGTAAATGTTGAAAAACTTTTTTTTATTCTGAATGGAACACATACAACATATATGCATATATGAAATGAGTCTATTTTTTTTTGAAGAATGACTGAAACCCCTCTCTAAACAAATAATAACAACTTTTATTAGTGACGGTGCACTTCCTGTAGAAGAAGCGTGTAATATTTTAATCAAGAATAATATATCATCCGCACCAGTCTTTGATAGTACCAAGTCAGCGACGGATTATGTGGGAATGTTTGATTATGGTGATGTTATTGCATACCTTTTATTGGTCTTGTTGGATCAAGTCCCGGGTCAATCTCAGCAATTGGAAGGTGAAACATTTGAAATTACAGATATTATTCGTCTTGCTATTCAAGGACAAGCTGTCCCAGTAAAACTTGCTAGTGGTAAAACTATATATCATATGTTTTTTCTCTAATCGTTAATATCTTTGAGTTTGGTTACCGAGTCTTTAAAAGAATGAATTAATCACAAAATAACTTTATATAGATCTTTCTCAAAAGAATCCTTTCTATTCAATTCTTCCCGAGTCAACATTATTATCGGCCATTGAAGAATTTGCTTGTGGTACACATCGTGGTAAATGGCATCATGATTTTTTTTTTATTTCTTGTTTTGAGTTGTAACACATGGATGGAAAAAAAAAAGACATGACAAAGTAACGTACATATTTTTTAATAGTGTGTGTATTGGATCATAGCGGAGGAATTCAGGTAATAATTATTAAAAAAAAAAGATTAAGAGAGAGAAAAAAAGAAAAAGAAATTTGGTGCGATATTAAGATGATCCAACTATATGTACGTTTTTTTAAAAAAAATAGGGTATTTTGTCACAATCGACGGTAGTTGAATATCTTTATAACAATCGAAAACAATTTCCAACCATTGAAAAATTATTAGGGCAAACGGTAAAAAAATAAAAAAGGGAATATGTTTTCCTTTCCTTTTTTGTATTAACCCGACTTTTCCACTTGGTTACCTTAGTAACCATTTTTCTTGGTAACCATAGCAACAGCTAATCCTCTGAGTCTTTCTCTGTATTTTTTTTTCGCTATATAGTTACGTCAGCTGGGCTTGGGTGAAACAGATGTAATAAGTGCAAGTTCAGATGCGCGTGTTCTTGATGCACTTTCATTAATGAGTAAAATATCTTTGTTTTTTTTTCACACATTTAATATAAATTTGCTTTTTGTTTATTGAAGGCTGTTTATAAAGAAAAGCTAACCAATATATTTATATATACATTTATGTATCACACATTTAAATATGTTGAAAACGCACAGGCCAGAACGGAGTATCTTCAGTAGCTATTGTTGGTTCCAATGGAATTGCATTGGGTAACATTAGTATGACGGACATTAAGGTAAACACAAAAAAAGCACAGTTGCTATTGTAACAATATTGAAATCCATACCATGTGACAATTTTATTTTTATTTTTCAATTTTTGTTAATACTATTATTGTTATGTGGAAAAATAATTATTTTTTATTTTTTATTTTTTCTATGTTACGTATAATAGCATGTGATGAAAGATTATAAACATAATTTGTTATGGATAACATGCTTTCAATTTGTAAGTATGGTACGAACAGAACAAGGAATTGAAGACGGACAGGTAAATGTTATTATTTTTTGGAACGATTGGGATCGCTTGTAGGATAGCATTTATGTATACATATATAAAATGAAGAGAAAGAAAGTGGGAGGAAAATATGAAAAGGGGAAAAGAATATATGCAGCCAAGTAAAACATTTCCAATCATTTCCTCAGGATCGTTTACCTGTATTTGATGTCCGTCTGGATACACAACTTGGATTTACAATCGCCAAATTATTAGCCACTCGATCTCACCGTGTTTGGGTAACGGATGATATGGGCAGACCCATGGGTGTGGTATCTCTTACAGATGTATCTCGCGTTTTAGCAGAAAGTGCTGGTATACAAACAGCAAAGTGTCCAAGACGGGTTAGCGTAGCTGTAAAAAAAGATTGATATTCATAATATGATGTTATAAATAATATTGTTGTTTTTCGTGCGTTTAATAATACACATGTGTAATGATTGACAATTCACAATATTATTATCCTTTCCTTTATGGAAATATAAATGAATAAGAGAGAGAGAGAGAGAGAGAGAGAGAGAGAGATCGACTGACTCTCATTGTCTTTACCGTATTTGGATGAATGGATAACACAATGTCATTAATATGGTAGTAAGAAGGGAACACTGTTGTTTTGGAATGTACTCGTTTTTTATATCACTTCTATTGTTACAATCCATTTTACTCATACCTTTTTGAATAGGCTACGTAGAAAAAAATATAAAAAAATAGAGGGAAACCGAGTAATACGTAATGTCATCTTTCAGCATTAGTATTACGTAAGTTATTGATATCAAAGTCATTATTCTCATTAATTCTTCATAGAGAAGCGTTGTGATATATTATTATAAACTACTGGTTTTTTCAAATTGTTTGCATCAAACAGAAATAATTTCGCATCAATGAAAATAAATTTTGCGTTTCCCATATTAAAGATTTTGCGTTGCCTAGGGAATAAATTTGCGCTAATGATTTTGCGTTCCTAGCTTTGCATTTTTACTTCTGCGAGAAAGGAAAAGAATGTTGTCATATAAAAAATAATTTTATTTGTTTGCAAAAGAAGAAAAATCAATATTTCCATTTTTAATATAATATCAACGTTTATTTTATTCAAAAAAAAAGTACTACGAATTGTTACGTACAATACTCGAGGTAAGCAATTAAAACCGACTTTGCATGCTTGATCTATCCAACACAGTCATCCTCAGCTACTCGTTTGACAGCTTCAATTATTTTCAGGATCAATAAATTATTCTCACTTAACTTGGATCTTTGAACACCTATCATGTTAATAACATTTAAGATTAATGACAATAATGCTGACCAAGTACCATACTTATTTAGCTTTACCTTCGACCAGAGCTGTTCGATTGAATTGAGAAAGGGAGAATAAGGAGCCCCGTAAGTGCACTTGTAACGACGTTGTTCCACAAGCCGACCAATGGACTGATTGTTGTTGTGGTTATTGTTGATAATTGCTGTAGTAGTTGCTGATATATATATTGATGGTGAATATATGTTGATCACTTTTATCCAAATGAATCTGGATGGTTTGGAACTTTGTTAATGTGAACTCGTTCTGTCAATCGGATTGGTATCGGTTCTACTGTTTTACAAACTATGTTTATAGCGTTCAAACGTTCTTCTCCCGGATAGAAAACAATTTGCCCTTAGTAACAGCTTGGCATGCGAAACGTATGGCGGGATGGAGACAAGCGGAATTGAGCATGCTATTAGAATGTTTGGGGTCACTTTCACTATCATAATATCTCGGAAACTATAAGAAGAAGAAAAAGAATGAAAAAGAACAATGAGCATTTTGATCAAAATAATAATAATAGTAGAATACCTAAATAAATACCATACATACATTAACAAAGTCATATTGGCAATGAATTTTTTCTTTTTAGATCAATGGCAGGAACGGGATATTATGCACAATCAATCATGTTACTTTTTTTCTCTATACATTTAATAATAAAAGTGGTACGTATAAATAAATAGGTCCACTGTAATGTGATAATATTCCTCATTTGTTTCAAAAAACGTGCTGCACCAAAGACTGTCGTGAAATACTTCTCTACTTCAGCAAATATCACAATTTAGGATCTATTAAAAAATCATTGCCACTATTCATGTGATTCACGACCAAGATATACACGGCTGCATCTTCAGTTTGACAAAACTTGTTACTATACTTGTGTGGTCTAATATACATAGTATGATACGTGTGATTCGAATAGTATTAATCATTACTCAAAATAATAAGCCATCGAGTATAACAATTGTTACCTGAATTAATAATTTCGAGATCCATTTCTGCAGACTTTAGAATATCCCTATAGCCGTCCCAAAATGGACATCCCACTTTTTTTTCCATAGTTGAATTGATAGAAGAAACATTACCAGCATCACGTTCATCATCATCATCATCATTATTTTCAGGATGTGCCTAGCAATAAAATGAAAGGAAGACAAAGCGTAAGTTGTTTCGTAACATACGTAACTTTTTTTGTTTTGTTTTAGTATTCAAAGAATAACATACATTTTTATCTGTTGTTGTCTTTTGTTTCTTTTTGGTTGTATCCATTTGTCCATCTTAAATGACGACGTTATATATTGTTAGGGACCATTGCTACGTATAACAAAAAACGAGAGAAAAAAAATGAATCAAAACACTACTTTTTCTTATCATTTAACACCAAACCTTATTCTTTCTATTAGTTACCTGGATTCATCGTTTTCCAAAGTTATTTCTGTATTATTTGAGCTAATTGTGGTGACAATAGAATAAATTGGTGCATTCATACGTAGCAATTACATACTGGTCTTTGTGCAGCCTTTTTTTTTACTTATTGAATCTTGAATATCGCGTAAAGAAAGTATCCTACGTATCGTTGCGGTTTTTAATTTAGTTAATATAAAAAGGTGCCTTTGAAATAATAATACGTAATGATAAAAGTAGAAATAAGCGTACGTACACTAATTTCATGATAAATTGTTTCTAGATTCAAACAGGGTACGGACGTTGTTTCGTCGATTTCACGAAAACTAATACGAGTAATTCTTTTACAGGTTGATCGTTAAATACTAAATTTTGTCGCCTCAATAGACATCCACCCCAAAATCAAATTTATTTTCCTTGAAGCTAAGTTCCATTATAATAAAATAAGAAAAATGTTGGGTGAATGAAAAGAAGGATGTTTTTTTCTCAAGAACGAGCTTTATTTATCATGCAAAGTGCATACAGAAGCGGGGTGAAAAAAAAGAATAAGCACCAATAAAAGATTCGGAAAAAGTCAAAAAGAGATTACCAGACTCAATGTTTGGGTGTTGTCAATAGCACATCTTTTCTCTCTCTCTTTCTTCTTTTTTTTCAGTCTCTCTTTTTTTTTTACACACTCTCTCTTAACTTTGACAACGGAGCAAGCATGGAAAGCTAAAAAGATATATTTCCATCACGTAAGTACGTATAATGTTACTATTTAAATATACATAAGGTTATTCTTGTATATAACAGGAGAGTTAATCAAATGTTTTTTTTTCTCAATATACTTACAACAATTTGTTCATAATACAACAATACTCAACATAAATATAATTCTCATTATATAAAGCGTGCTTTTGAAGCCGCAGAGCAAAAACCCATTGCCCTCGAGTCTAAAGAAAAAGCGGAAAAATGGCTTGAAAAAAGATGTTTAAGAATCAAAGAGAATGGACAACTTATCGAGTACCAACGCTACAACACTTAACACAATTGTTTCTGGTGTTCACGATCCAGTTATTTTTGATTTATCGAATAAAAAAAGGCCAATAAAAGGAGAATTGGCTTTGCTCCCTATTGCTCTTTAGCAGTTTATATTTTTTAACATGCAAAAAACCGTTTGTTTTCAACAAATCTGGCAGTAAAGTTATAGCTCTCCTTCACAATATTGATTCTTACGATGGTGTCGGATGTTGGTTGCCTTTGGAACCCTATATGAACACAAGTTTTATCAAACCAAAAGCAGCAGTAGAAGACATTGAATCATCTATTAAAATGGAGAAAAAAAGAGAACCAGGCGAAAAAAAGAAAACGATAGCAAGAGTCCCAGAGTTTGGAGTCGAAAATGAAATCTTTTTAAAAGTTATTAAAAAACATATGTAAGCGTTTATTTAAGTACAACATGCATTCATTTCTTGATAGTAAACCCCCCCCCCCAAAAAAAAAAAGATTAGATACTAAAATAATGATTATATTATACCCTTTTATCTATAGCTGCTACATAGCAAGGGAACTTTACGATGAATCTATTCTTATCCAGGGAATTTCGGTAGATCAACTTTTGAAGGAAAGAGCCAAAGTTACAAATCGTCTTCCAAACTTGTTTTAGAATGGAGTAGCAGATACTTTATATAAACATCATGGTGTGCCGAAACAAGTATCAATTCAAACGATTACGTACGAGTCGTGCTCATCGAAAATTTAAAAATCAGTTATACGAAAAGGAAATACTAAAGTTATTATCAATACAACCATCACAAGTACAAGGTACTTCCAGTGTTGAAAAGTTTTCCAGCACAGAAGAATCAATGCAGGAATTTTTATTTAGTCAGGTAATATGACCAATTTTTTTCTGATAAAGAAAAAATTTAAATGTTGTATTTGATAATTCATTGTTTATTGATGTTGTTTATTGTACAGGAATCTCTTCTTGATACTGAGGAGATTGGCACCGACAAGTGAAAGTACTATTGATGCTGGTGATAGTGACTAGCATGTTGATCATGATCATTACTATAATAAAGATAATGAATCTGAACACGATTTATATTATTTAGAGGTAATACCAGTTTCCATGTATGATAGAAATACCTTTTTTTTCTTGGGTATTGTCGATACAAGATGTATTAAATCAAATCAGTTTCTGATAATCTACCTAGGAGTCTAAAAAAAATAAAGATGAAAAAGAAGAAATACTTGAGAGAGAGTTGCGAACCGTTGCTACGGATAACTGTATAATGTTTTTTTTCCTAAGATACAATACGTACGTACAGCGGTTTTGTTACTGTTACGTGACGGTTGCGTTACGCTTTTTTTTATACAAAATGACCAATAAACGTAAGTCTATATAACCTTTTAGTTCAACTAGAAAAGCTACTAATTTACTGTTAAATAGAATCCCTCGTAACATCCAAAATTCCATTTATAGACCGCCCTGGTACTGACGAGACCCGTAAAACAATATTAAAACATCCTATTGTTAAAATATCATTACGTACGGTTGCCATTTTGGATGTTATTGGTGATAATTACAGGGTTGGAGATACAGAATGGCCTGATGGAACAAGATCGGACGTCTTATATGAACTATTGGATAGATCTCTAAAGCAAGCACCTATAATCATTGAAGTTCAGAGAACCGTTGTTAATGCCAATTTCATGTTAAGAGCTGTGTATTATTGTATAATGTCTTATCATCGTTATCAAGTCCTCCCAATACTACAGTCAACCCCCGCTTTTGCACCTCCCGCTTGTGCAAATCTTCCAGTTCTGCACCACCATTGGTTTTTGGAAATGTTAAAAATACTTAATGAAACCGCAACTTGCAACTTGCATCAAGGTTTTTGGGGGAAGTTGCGCTAAGCGGGAGTAAACTATACTATAATTTAACAATTGTGTATAGTATTCTTACGAATCACTATCCAAATATGGAAATACCCAAAATGATACCAAAGAATAATTGATTAGATGGTATATTTAAATATATGTCAAGTCTCGCTTGTTGCAAGTCTTCGGTTCTGCAGCAAAAAATCAGGAAATCTCAGTGTGCAAAAACCGGGGGTTGACTGTACTAATATTCGCTCCCGAACAAGTATCAATACCTACGTACCGACAATATGCGCCTTTCAAATAATATCAATGGTGCTTTATCAGTCAACTGCGAGTATTGGGCCAAAAAATCATACTTAATCAGACTGAAAAATGCTCCTTCAGTTACCAGCTCAACCTGATCCATTCAAATTTTATACTTCAGCAATAGACTAGTTTATTGGAAAACAACTCGCGGGAAAATCCGACCATTAGACAATTATTTTCAATTGCAACAGAAGTCTTGCGAAAAAATATTGACCGAGAGCAACAATTACTTAATGCTATCAACTGTGCTTGTGATGTGGGAGTTAAACATTACCAGCAAATCCTAGAGACAGCGGAACGTTTACAATATGATTCCCCCTGTATTCAAGATGAAGCTCTACTCGGAATATTAAAGTTAAAGCAAGTAAAACGATCAGTTGACGATGCGAATCTTGATGAGGAGGTGCCAGAAAATAGTCAACTTGTTAGCCAAGATGAAGAGAGATTTAAAAACACCATGGATTTTGTTAAACGGTACAAGGAAACTAGGAATCGAATGAACTGGCGTGGCTGTCATAGTATACTAGAGAAAACAACCCAACGTTATCCATTACAAACCTCAGAAGTGTTGCGCACAGTGTATAACAGATTCAAGGCAAGAAGTTAAAATGTGTCTTTGTTAACCATCCTATCCACTACGGTGCATTCTGTCTTAAACCGTCAAAATAATTTGAATCCCGGCATAAAAACTTGAACCGTATGAAATATTTTTGACATGAAGTAATCAACTTTTATTACCTAAAATGTGTTTATTAGATTGTCCCATTTTTCTTTATTTTTCATCGAGTTACTGTAATAACTTTCAAAGTTTTGTCGGAATGTGACATTTTACTAAGTAAACCTCAGAAATAAACATAGTGATTATGAGGGAGATGAGATACCAAAAGCAGCGTGTAACAGTAAATAGTTGATGGGTACATAATATATTATCTGTTTGTACCAGCTACTTGTCAGCAATAAAATATATATTTCATTTACTTAAAATTGATTATTTCTGTCAATAATAAATAAGAAAGCCAATCAAACACTATTATTAATTGAAAAATAGGGATTATATAGTAATAACTATTATAATTAGCTACTTTCAGAGAATGATCTAGAAATAATGATGTAATAATCAAATAGAAGAGGACCTTTATCTATTTTTATGAAATGTAGTTTATCCATAATCAGATAAAATAAAGCAAGAAAAGATATAAAAGACCAGTTGTTTTATTTTAAAAATATTAAAATAAGAGATTTTCAGCTACTTTATTTATACCAGTTTTATACCTTTTTATTCTTTATTCTTTATTCTTACGTATTTATTACAGTTACCGCTCGCTATAACGATATTCGATATAACGATATTTCGATATAACGATAGGGTTTTGGAGTGCAAGACAGATTAAGCAGGGAAATATCGTTAATTTTATATAACGATATCCGATAGGGTTTTAGCAAAAATATCGTTATATCGAGCGGACAAATAACATCTTTATTTTTTTAAAAAGGAAATAATACTAGTTTGTTGGGCATTTTTTTATGTTCTAACTTTAGTTCTTAAACATTTTTGTCAAGTCTTAATAATTTGAATATCAAATTTATCTTCAGGCACCGTCTTTTCCACAAAAAAGAAAGCAAGTGATATTCTGCTTCTGCTTCTTTCTTGTAAAAATTAGATTTGTTTTCCCTAATTATGCTTGTCCAACTTTTTCTTTGTCAATTGGCATGGATTTGTAAACAATAATATGTAGACGGTTTTTGATACTTATCATAATATGATACTCACATTTTTTTTCTTATAGATGATCAGAATTAATTATATGTGATCATGTAGTCGCAATTCATTTAGAAGTAATAAGACAAGGAATAGTTAATAAAGAAAACTATACAAAAAAAAAGAACTGTTTTATTTTTATAGCTTATTTTTAGTATGGACAATATAAAGTTCTAGAGTTTAGTCTTTTTACAAGACATATAGATACAAATAAGGCCAAGTACATATGGATGACATTTTATCCGATCATTATAACTCAGGTCAAGAATTCGATATAACGATAATTCGATATAACGATACACTTTTGGTCTGACGGGGTGTATCGTTATATCGAGCGATGACTGTATTCCTGTAGATCACTTAAGTGCTGCCTATACGATACCCATATGATGTATATGATTAACTTACTTTTTCTTCTTCTTTTTTTACATACATCTATTTATCATTGATACATTAATAATTTTTTTCTCTTTAGTTTCATTATACATTATATATGTATATTTATCCCCCTTGTCAGCAGTAATTATGGCGTTATAAAGCCATCGGGAACCCCATCCCTTGGGCTTAATAAGTGCTGACGCGAGAGATAACTAATACATAAGCACCAATAAAAGAGTGTACTTTTAATACTGCCAACTCCACCAGTGACTGACATTCGGGATCACCAGACTCAATGTTTGGGTGCTGTCAATAGGGGCATAAAAAAAATGATGCTGCACATCTTTTCTCTCTCTCTTTCTTCTTTTTTACACACTCTCTCTTAACTTTGACAACGGAGCAAGCATGGAAAGCTCAAAAGATATATTTCCATCACGTAAGTATAATGTTACTATTTAAATATACATAAGGCTATTCTTGTATATAACAGGAGAGTTGATTCAAATGTTTTTTTTTTCTCATCAGATGTGCAAATAGGCGAATTTGATTTTTCAATATACTTACAACAATTTGTTCATGATACAACAATACTCAACATAAATATAATTCTTACTATATAAAGCGTGCTTTTGAAGCCGCAGAGCAAAAACCCATTGCCCTCGAGTCTAAAGAAAAAGCGGAAAAATGGCTTGAAAAAAGATGTTTAAGAATCAAAGAGAATGGACAACTTATCGAGTACCAACGCTACAACACTTAACACAATTGTTTCTGGTGTTCACGATCCAGTTATTTTTTTGATTTATCGAATAAAAAAAGGCCAATAAAAGGAGAGTTGGCTTTGCTCCCTATTGCTCTTTAGCAGTTTATATTTTTTAACATGCAAAAAACCGTTTGTTTTCAACAAATCTGGCAGTAAAGTTATAGCTCTCCTTCACAATATTGATTCTTACGATGGTGTCGGGTGTTGGTTGCCTTTGGAACCCTATATGAACACAAGTTTTATCAAACCAAAAGCAGCAGTAGAAGACATTGAATCATCTATTAAAAAGGGGAAAAAAAGAGAACCAGGCGAAAAAAAGAAAACGATAGCAAGAGTCCCAGAGTTTGGAGTCGAAAATGAAATCTTTTTAAAAGTTATTAAAAAACATATGTAAGCGTTTATTTAAGTACAACATGCA
>JAEPRB010000206.1:0-70884 GCA_016758965.1 Circinella minor
TCGTTGATTATAGTCCCGTAAGAAGTAAATAGTAGATCTGAAGAGAGACAGTTCGATTGTTCTAGGGCATAAATTTTCAAAATCAAGTGATCTCCCAGTAACTATTATTCCAAGGGAGGCACACATACGCAGGTTTAAAAAAGTCCAGAACTTGGACATTTTTATCTCCGTCTTCGACTTCCCGTATTAATGTGCATAGTATACCCAACGAAATGGTTTCTCTCGTTAACATGCCATATTTCCTTCCCAGTTCAAAGTAAAAATACACTTTCTTTTTTTCTGAATTAACTTGGAGATGCTTGTAAAAAAAAAGAAAGAAATCAAACTTTTTTCTCTTTAGACAAAGTAAAGGTATATTTATTTCACTTTAATATTCAAATTTTATAACGAAAATTAACTAATTTTGAATCAAGTTACTCACTACTAACATCTCTTCTTATTCTTGTCATTTCATATCAGTATATTAAAAAAACCTTATTACACGATTGTATCGTATTGGAGGCAGATATGCAGCCACAATCATTAAAGGAGGCTTTCAAATATGACAAGGCAGCATAACAATTTTGAAGACATAGTAGCAATGTCTGATTGGTGGATTCCTCATCTTCTTTCCGCATGGATCTTGCAAGTATTGCGTGGCGCATTTATGCTCCTGCTTGAGCTTGATCCAGGTTGTTATGTTGAATTATAAATGAAACAAAAAATTATCAAGGTAATTTAACGTGGATAATCTATTTGCAAGCGAACTCGTACTGACTGATTCGAGTATTTTTCTTCTTTAGAATAGCCGTCCTTTGGCTGCATATCTCTGGTGGTTTCTAACCAACTGCTACAACCAGTCTTGACGAGTTGAGGCGTCAGAGCCTGTTACACGATTGTATCGTGTTGGAGGCAGATATGCAGCCACAATCATTAAAGGAGGCTTTCAAATATGACAAGGCAACATAACAATCTTGAAGACATAGTAGCAATGTCTGCTTGGCGGATTCCTCATCTTTTTTTCCGTGTGGGACTAGCAAGTATTGCGTGGCGCATTTATGCTCCTGCTTGAGCTTAATCCATGTTGTTATGTTGAATTATGAATGTAACAAAAAATAATCAAGGTAATTTAACGTGGCTAATCTATTTGCAAGCGAACTAGTATTGACTGATTTGAGTATTTTTTTTTCTTTAGAATAGCCGTCCTTTGGCTGCATATCTCTGGTGGTTTCTAACCAACTGCTACAACCAGTCTTGACGAGTTGAGGCGTCAGGAGCCTGTTACACGATTGTATCGTGTTAAAGGCAGATATGCAGCCACAATCATTAAAGGAGGCTTTCAAATATGACAAGGCAACATAACAATTTTGAGGACATAGTAGCAATGTCTGATTGGTGGATTCCTCATCTTCTTTCTGCGTGGATCTTGCAAGTATTGCGTGGCGCATTTATGCTCCTGCTTGAGCTTGATCCAGGTTGTTATGGTGAATTATAAATGAAACAAAAAACGATAAAGGTAATTTAACGTGGCTAATCTATTTGCAAGCGAACTAGTATTGACTAATTTGAGTATTTTTTTTCTTTAGAATAGCCGTTCTTTGGCTGTATGTCGCTGGTGGTTCATAAGCAACTGCTACAACCAGTCTTGACGAGATGAGGCGTCAGGCGGATCTTGCAAGTATTGCGTGGCGCATTTATGCTCCTGCTTGAGCTTGATCTAGGTTGTTATGTTGAATTATAAATGAAACAGAAAGTAATAAAGGTAATTTAACGTGGCTAATTAATTTGCAAGCGAACTCATACTTACTTATTCAAGTGTTTTTTTGTCTTTAGAACAGTCGTCCTTTGGCTGCATATCTCTGGTGGTTTCTAACCAACTGCCACAACCAGTTGTGACAAGTTGAGGCGTCGGGAGCCTGCTACACGGTGAATAATGTTGAAGACAGATATACAACTACCGCGCTCGAAGAATGTTTTGTATGGAACAAAACAAAAATGCAACATTAGCTGTAAGAGTTATAATAAAGAACGTGGTGTACATTGGTGTGTTTGGATATTCATAACCACTTGATCATAAATCACTGTATGTTATTTTGATTCAACACTGGAGTGTAATAAAATTATCCGCTTTCGTACACCTTTGTCTTGTTTTTTGATGACTGCATGTATCGTCAATTATAAATAATTGTTTCTTTTATTGTTGAGATCGCCATCAACTTGTCAGGATGGGTGTGATTTTCAGAACTAGATAGTCAATACATCACTAACCTGGCAAAGCCAATTATTTCATTTATCTTTATTCAACTGGTCATTTAATTTTACTTCTACCAAAGACTTTGTTTCAATATGTGGATGATTTCTCTCGGTATTATAACTGGCAGCATTTAAATGTTTACAGAGTGTTTTAGAATTTTATTATCATTGTTTTTTCGCATTGTGTCTGTCACGGACATAGTTACTCTCCCTCCCACGTTCTGATATTACATTGTTCTTTAAAAACTTGAGATGGCCCCGCTTCTGTGACTCTATATCAATTTCAGGAATCTCGATTCAAAAAAAAAAAAGTAAAAATCAGCCATCATATATTACACCAATGATGTATTGGTTAGTATGCAGCAAATCAATTAAAGCGAAGAAAAAGAGTCTAAACCTGATTTGTATCCGGGAAAGAAGAAGATCACATAATATAACTTTATCCATGTTATTTTTCTTCACACGCCATCATGCTGCAATCCGAAAATATACAATCCGAAGTATTATAAGGTTTGATAATGTGTACGTGCTCCGCTTTTTCTTTTTTTTCCTTCTTCTAACTTTGTGCTACGATGATACCAGATCTATTTTATAACATCATTCTTTTATCTCCATCATCATGATCATCATTTTTTTTCTTTTGATTTATGTTTCTTTTTATTATTATTTAAACAAAGAAAAAAAAGGGAGGATACAAACTGTTGTATACAAACAAATAAACAAACAAACAAAAGAGTGGGTCGAGAGAGCGAGAGAGAGAGAACATAAATAGGGATTGAGTGCGGTAAAAGAATGATGTAAGCACACAGACAGTTCATAAATATTTTAATGAAGTTCATATGATGATGATGCTGATGATAAAAACGATTTTTTGTTGATTAAAAAATATATCCAAAACTGACTTCCATTCGATAAACCTTCTATTTTATACCTTTTTTTTTTTTACACGGATCATTGAGATCATCTTCCCCACAATAAACCAAAACAGAAAAGCCTATCGATGAATTGCCCATCGAACATCAGGTCGCTTTGTTGACATACTCTTACTTTTCTTCCTTTTTGTTGTCCTCACTAATTGTTTTTCCCTTCCTTCTTCACTTAATGATCCATTCTCTTGCTGTTGATGCTGTTCTTCTTGGTGTTTTTCTGGCGGTGATGGTGGTGATGATTTAATCCATTCATTATTATTTTCGTCGATATCCATTTCATTATTATTATTACTATCATGAACACGCAAAGTATGATAAACAAGTCCATCACGTGTTGCATAGCATTTACGCCCTGTACAATTGTTATAAACACAAGCATAAGGTTCTTGATCTTGATGCATTTCTGCCACGTGTTTTATGACATTTGTCTTTCGAGGAAAATGTTCATGACAACAAGGACAATGAAGTGGATGGTAAACAGAATTAATTAGAGCTTCAGAAGTTGGGGACAATCGCGGTATGTTAGTGTTAGTGTCATTCGTAGGTGGTGATAATGTATTATTAGGTGGTGATGATGATGATAGTGGTTGAAGTGGTGGTGATGGTGGTACTGGGAATAGAGTGGTTGCAGCAAAAGTTTTGGCAGTGTGAATTTTAAACGATAACGAAGATCGATTCGTAGATGATGTTGTTGATGATAATGAGGATGAGGATGAGGATTTTTTTTGTGATTGTGATTGTGATTGTTGTTGTTGTTGTTTTTCTTCTTCGCGAGGAGCGATAGAAGTAATTGTAGTGGTGGCATGATGATGATGTTGATAACATTGGTTATTATGATAAAGTGCAGTTCGTTTCTTTGCAGTAGGTGTAAATGAACCCAAAGGAGGCATTAATCGATAATGCATAAAAGGTGGTTCTGGACGAATATGTTTCAAAGAGGCTTGTTTGACTAAATGAGATCGACTTAGATGGAATCTTAGGGCGGTACGTGAATTGAAACTTAATTCACAATGTGCATGTAAACATGGATAACGTCGTCGTCGATTATTATAATGCGTTATATGATGATGATATCGGTTTTCAATGTCACTTGTGGCAATTCTATCACATGTTGAACAAATGAGTGGGGGATATGTAATATCAATCAAGGATAAGACATTTAAGTATGGATTATCGATAGTCAATGGGTTATTATAATCTATTGTTGTTGCCGTTGAGCTGCTTTTTCTTCGGTCATCATTATCACCATGGTTGTTATCTGTATTGTCAGGGGTAGGATGGTGGTCTACTGCTGCTACTGAAGGTGCTATTGCTATAGCGGAAGTCGTTGCAGGGGAAGTGGTTGTTATGGGAACTATTGTGTGAGCTGTTCTAGTTGTATTGTTCATTGTTATTGTTGTTGCCGGAACGAAATTGTTTTGTTGTTTTTGTTTCATTTAAAAAGGAAAAGAGATTAATGAAGTGACAGATGATGTAAACATTTGAATTTTTCTTTAAAAAAAAGGATGAAGAAAAAAAGAAATAAATAAATAAAAGAAACTAAAATAAAAATAAAATAAAACGGAATAAAAAAAAAGCGTAATAAAGGAAAAAAGAAACGTAATCAAGGTTTATATAAATATATGATGGATTGTGATTTATTTATTATTATTATTATGACCCAGCACTAACACACACACATTTTAGTTTCAATAAACAAAAAGTAATCGGTTAATATAATGCATGAAAAATACTCCTGTTGGATTTTTTTTTTCTTTTACGGATTAATGATGTTTGTTTTACATACCTTTTAGATATATGTAAATTTAATATCAATGATCCCCTCCAGTTTATTTGAATTATATTTCTGATTTCAAAGTCTCACACGCATATTATATTTTTGGCCATTAAATTATTAATGACTTTGAAAAAAAAAATAGAAAGAGAATTTGATACACATAACTTTATCATGAACTTTATACAGAAAGCTATAATGTTGTGACACAGACAGCATAATTGAAACCAGGAATCTTCTCCGAACTTCTAAAAAAACAACATTCATTCACAAAAAGTGTTCGTGGTTGACTTTCTCCTTCTTTGTGCACACAAAAGTTAAAAATACCCCTTCTCTCACAGACAGTCTATACATATACTCCTTTTTTATTTTTTCGTATATACCCTTTATTTATTTTCTTTTTATATAATATAACAACTGCAAAAAGTTGTATAGAGAAAATAACTATGCAAAAAAGATCTTCAATACAGCCACGACAAACAAAAGCATCCATGTTACGTCAACAAGGTCAACAGCAAGGTCAACAAACTTCTCGACCTTCTAGCGTAGCACCTTCAACACCACGACCAACGGCAACAACAGGAACAACCAATAAAATAAATAGTAAAGCACAAGCTTCAGAAGGTATTCGTGCTTTTATGGCTACACAACGAGCCGTTGCTGCACAACGTAAAAAGACAATCGAAAAAGAAGATCAAGAAAAAACAAGTCGCCCGAGAATTCGTGTCATGACAGGCACTAATCGTTATTCCAATGACGATAATGATCCATTTGGTATGGACACGAATAAATCCAATCTGAAATTAGAAACCCTTATTCGTCAAGCGAAATCTTCGGGTAAATTAAATCTTTCCAATCGTAACTTGGATCGCGTACCTGAAGAAGTTTTGTCAATGTAAGTTGGATAACAAGTATAGTACGGATGTTATGTATGTGTGTATTTCGGGGAAAAGTATATATATATATATATATATGCGGCACTTTTCTCTGCACCGGGAGAAAAGTATTATTATGTATAGATATTAATAAAACAGCAAACAATTTTTTTTATTTAGGTATCATGTGGACCCAAATAAGATTGTAGTGGATTTTAGTTCAACAGATGATGCATGGTATGATTCCACTGAATTAAACAAATTAATTGTTGCATATAATTCTATTACCGAAATTGATGAACGACTTGGGCAAGAATTTGGTGCTTTAACTTTGTTGGACGTGAGTGTCATCAAGTATATGTGATTATGTGAAGAGAGAAAGACAGGAAAAGGAGGATAGAGAATCCAAATAAAAGAGATACAAAAAGCTAACCAAATTTTAAATATAATTATTATTATCGTTGAAACTATTATATCTCTAGTTTCGAAACAATCAACTTGAGAACCTTCCAACCTCATTAAGTCAATTACAACACTTGACCGTATTACATTTATCACATAATCAAATTCAAGAATTCCCTGAACAAATTTTCAAACTGGGTCGTCTTCGTGATTTGGATTTATCTCATAATCAATTAGACGTACTACCTGAAGCTATTGAACGATTATCGCATCTGGAAATATTGAATTTAAATGATAATCAGATAAAAAAGGTTGCTGATAGTATTGGACAATTGATCAAGTTACGTAAGTTGTATTTAAATCAAAATCAATTGGTTCAGTTACCACAAGCATATCATTTACAAAATTGGAAAAAATTGGAGGAATTGCATTTGGTTAAAAATCAATTACGGGTTCTTTTTGTTCAAGGTAAGACGAACATTCGTCAATTTTTTTTAGCTGGGCGGAAAAAAAGAAAGAAAGAATCATTTACATGAGCACTTTCAAAAAAAATCTAAATGTCTGCATCATGGGACTTCATCTTTTTTCTTAGATGATTCTGGAAGAACAATCGAATTACCTTCATTATCTCGATTAGATATACGACAAAATAATTTATCTCAAATCACCGAAAGAGAACAACAAACAATAGCATCGCTTCCTAAACTTAAAGAACTCTTGATCTCCATGAATCAATTATCTCAAGAGTCGATTGGGTTATCACAATTGCTCTTGAAAACACCCAGTGTGCAAACATTGGATTTGTCATCTAACTTGTTTTCTGAAATTCCTGATGCGATTCTTACTTTAGAAGATCTTCAACGGTTGGATGTGAGTGCTAATCATTTACGTCATTTACGTAATGATTTGGGTAAATTGGAACATTTGATGGTACTCACGTGGGAAGGGAATCCATTACGTTCTGCACCAAGAAATATTAGTATGCCCGAATTAATTGAATCATTACGTGTTAAAATGGTATCGGATCGAGAAGAACAAGAAGCTCATGCAGAAGATGATCCAGATCATCAAGAAAACCCAGCTGATCTGACAACGACAGTAGCAACAAAAGATACCACGCAGCAGCAACAGCGACAAGAAGAACAACAGCAAACAACAACACTTGTTCGAGCTAGTGGTACATTAGATTTATCACGAAAACAACTTTCTGATATTGAAAATAATATGTTGACGGGTACTCCAGCAACATTACAGCTGCACCATAACGTATTTGAAACCATACCAAAAGAAATCAATGATCATTCACTTGCATCTACCCTCGTGACACTTAATCTCGATCATAATCGAATCAAGACATTGTCATTAACAACCAAGGATGCCACGATGGTATTTAAATCTCTTTCGAGATTATCACTTTCCAATAATCGTATTACTACACTTTTTACTTCCTTTGAAGAAGATGCATTACTAGTATTCCCTCAATTAACAGAATTAAACGTCAGTATGAATGCATTAACAAGTTTACCTGAAAATCTACGTGATTATTTACCTCGTTTACGTACATTGAAAGCCAACACAAATCGAATTGATAAGATTATACCACAAACTCTGGAAGGATTGGAAATGATTGATTTGGGAAATAATGATATTGGCCAGTTGCCACCCGAGATCGGACGGATCGGAACTATCCGAGAATTGATATTATACGGTAACAGGTAAATTATATGTTTCAATCAAGCAAAAAAAAAAAAATGAAAGGTAATAATGGAGACGTTAATTTTTAATTAGATTCCGTATACCAAGACCGACGGTGTTGGATCAAGGAACAGGTGCAGTTTTAGAGTTCTTACGTAGACGTCTTGGAGATTAAATGTATATATATACATGTACAAGATTTTCACTGATAATTTGTGTCATATTCTAAAGATACTAGCAATAAACGATCCTTACATTATTACATCAATCCACTAAGATTTATCTCACATACATTATAATAGTTATTTTTTCAAAATAATTATAACTATTATATGTAGAATCCCAAATAATATAAGTAACTAAATAGACGAAACTTTCAAATTATTTCTGCTTGACGCAAAATAAGTCGAAAATAAATAAATGCTCGTCCTTTTTCATATATCTTTATAGTAGTTACTTTTACGTGATGTCGCTACTTTTTAATTTTTTTTCATAATTTCACAATGTATTTACTTTGATGAACGAGACAGATTATCTCATTTTACCGAAGAGAAAACAAACGGCTCAAAAGCATCATACCATATGTATCCTTTACTGTATTGAAAAACGGTTTACCATCATGCTTCTGGTGTCAAAATACACTATCCAAGTAGGATATCTAATATTTTTGCCTGTGAGCTGCTTTTGTTGCTATCTACATGGCTTATAAGAAGGAAACATCATGTTGCATAAAAATATAAAAGATCAAGTTGCTCAACTGATACTATTATAATATATATGTAATGAAAAGATAACCTCAAAAAAAAAACATTGGAATAAGATATGTAGTAGCAAGTTAATAACAACTTTTGTATTACAAGGTATATTTATTGGTTGTAAAGAAAATAAAAAAGAAGAAAGAAAAAAAAAACTTTAATTAATTATTATCTCTCCATGATAAAGGATGTTACAAGATATCTCTATTCTTTTCGGCGCATTTTTCCGATTAAGTTCATGCGAGATTTCACAGAGCGTGCCTGAATTCTTAAAACTGAATGGTGGCTTATCAAAATCAAATGGAAACTCTGACTCAGATTTGCACCAATATAATGTATTGATCATATTAAATGAGCGACCACCTTCGGGTTCCTTTTTCTCTTTTTCTTCTATTAACTTATATAGCACTTTATAACAATGGCCAACTTGACACCCGACCAAAAATACGACCTTATTACCCGTAATTTACAAGAAGTCATTGGTGGAGATGAAATCAAAAAGATTCTTGCTGAACGTGATTTGAAATTGTATTGGGGTACTGCTCCTACTGGTCGTCCTCACATTGGTTACTTTGTCCCAATGACCAAAATTGCAGACTTTTTGGCAGCTGGTGTCGAAGTAAGTTATTGCTTGGTTATATTGAAAGGGGGAGAAAGGGAAAAAGACGCGGAAAGTGCAAGAGAAAGAGAGGAGGAGCATTAGCAATAAAAAAAGAAAGAAAGAAACTCACGTCAATGTCATTCATTTTAGGTTAAAGTTCTTCTTGCCGATTTGCATGCTTTCCTTGACAACATGAAAGCACCTTTGGAACTTGTTCATCATCGCGTGAAATATTACGAGGCCATTATTAAGGCTGTATTGACTTCTATTGGTGTACCAATTGACAAACTCAAGTTTGTTATCGGTTCCGAATTCGAACTCTCAAAAGAATATACCATGGACAGTTTTAAATTAGCAGCATGTATCACTGAACACGACGCCAAAAAGGCTGGTGCTGAAGTTGTCAAACAAGTAGCTTCACCCCTTTTGTCTGGTTTATTGTACCCTGGTATGCAAGCATTGGATGAAGAATATTTGGGTGTTGATTGTCAATTTGGTGGTGTTGATCAACGTAAGATTTTCGTTCTTGCCGAAAAATATTTACCACAAATTGGTTATAAGAAGCGTTCTCATTTGATGAACCCCATGGTTCCTGGTCTTGCCGGATCCAAGATGTCTGCTTCTGATCCTGATTCCAAGATTGACTTTTTGGATGATGCAAAGACAGTTCAAAAGAAGGTTAAAAAGGCCTTCTGTGAAGAAGGTAATATTACTGAAAATGGATTGTTGTCATTCATCAAGTCTGTCTATTTCCCTATCAAGTCATTGAATACCCAAGAGGAAACCAAGTTTGTGTGCCCACGTCCTGAAAAGTGGGGTGGTGATATTATTTATAAGGATTATGCTACTTTGGAAAGTGATTTTGCTGAAAAGAAATTGCATCCTGGAGATTTTAAGGGTGGTGTCATTCAAGCATTGAATGAATTGTTGGATCCCATCCGTAAAGTGTTTGAAGATCCTGAAGTCATGAAGCTTAATACTTTGGCTTATCCTCCACCAGCTCCCAAGGAAAAGAAGAAGAAGGAAAAGAAGAAGCACGGTAAGCCTGCTGAAGCTGGTGAAAAGAAGGAAGTACCAGCAACTGAAGAAAACAAGGAGAACAAGGAATAGATTTAGTATTATAATTTATATATAAATATTGTATAAAAGAATGGAACAAAATTGTGTATAAAGTCAAACCAAAAGAATAATAATAACATATTACTATATCATCCAAAAGTCTATACGTCTTCCGTCCGTAAATGTTGCATGAATTCGCTTTTTTTATGGTGTTTATTCTAACTCACCACATCCCTGTATCATATGAATGATCGTACTTTATTATTCTGTACTCAGTAGCAATAATAATCTTAATCAGAACAACAATCGTTATCCCATGAAATCAGATTGCACATATGAAAGCTCTATAAAACTAATTATCCTGGATAATCGTAATAGGTACACACTACTTGTTGAGAAACCTTTTTATTTTGTAAATGTTATATATATATATATATATATATATATATATTCATCTGGCAATGATACCATCTGCAATTATTATATCACTACAGATCTAGAAATAATACCAACATCTAATTTAAATGTTTGTTTTCTTCAATGCTTCTGACGACGTATGGAATTCATGGCAAGGAGAAATCTTCACCACAATTTAAAATCAGGATTTTCTTATTGCCATCATTTACAGTATCTGCTATTTTTTAATTGGAGTGATAATAAAGTTAATAGGGAATATTATCGATTTGAACTACCTTTACAAGAATAAAAAACACAATTTTAAAAGCAAAGAATAAACAAACTACGTATAATGTTTTTAGCTGTTAGTGCTGTATCTCTCAATACGTAATTAAAACTTAAGAAGTACTGTGTTATTAAAAGATAGATATCTTGACAATGCCAAACACGCACACAGCTTGCTTACGTAAAAATCTTATATGGTGTAACATAATGCTTAATGCAGTCTTACTGAAATATCATTATACTGATGCTAATATTCTTAAATTTTTATCTGTTGAACATAAAACGTGTACGTAGATCAAACGTTGAAAATAATAATCACAGAAGTAGTATTGTAAAGATATATTAAAAAAAAATACATGATTAATAAATTATGTCTTTTGCATGTCGGAAAGATCTTCATTATACACGTCAAAATATTATGAATAAACTAACATTTTTTTAATGTTAGTAATCAATTCTTCCACTACGTAAATATATATCCTTATACTTTTATATCTATATCACCTCTTCAGCCATATTATTTTCTATCTTCAATACCTTACTAATATGTATATTGGCAAAAAAAAGAAGTCTTGCAAATTGACTATCACGGTAATGGGATGTTCAATTAACCGATTTACCGTATTTTTTTGCAGAACAGTTGGTGGGAAATGTTGTATGGGGATAAAATGGGTAAAGAGAGGGTACTGATATTTACAGTAGTTAATTCCTCTCTATTACAGACTGTAATAAAGTAGTATACGATGAAGTTCTATTGCATGAAGGAGATCTGTTATTTTTCGAGAGAGTCATCAAAGGCGAATATTGATACACCTTTTAGTGATATTGTGTTGACAATCCAAGTCGTTGATCACTTTTACGAGGAAGTAGATATTACTGTTCTGAGCCTTTGGGAACGAAGATTAAAGTTGGTTTTTATCGATAATATTCCAAAGCATTTTTCGAATCCTCTTTTACCGCAATAATATTGGAACTTAAGTTAGCATGAAATAGAACGGGAAAATATATTTCCGAGTTGATTAATCAAGATACATAGTCTCTTGAACTGGCATTTTATAAAATTAAAAAAAAAGGATTAGATGTTCAGCGTTGGAAGAATAAGTTTCTAGTTCATATGGAGGGTAAGCTGCTATACATACGTATAATTAATAAAAACCTGGGCATTTGATGATGGTAATAAAACGTATTTCAAATTATAAAATTATATGCCTTATTAAATGAAAAAGAATGTAAAATATAGCTAATAATACAAAATCTTGTCATCACCTATCAAAAGGATAAACATGTTTTATATACTTACATCAAAAATACTCTTTGTGTGTATATATTGGTGGCAAAAAGATACATTTGCAGTATACAAAAATTCATTAATAGAGCAATTCTATTAAGTTAATTGTATAATAAATAAAAACAATTAGCTTTATCATTACTTTCGAGGCTACTGAAAAATTTATGTTACGCAAGTTGTTCAAAATAAGTGCTTATTTTTCTCCACTAAAAAAAGTGATACGCTGTTTCGCATATTTAACCAGTGTTAGATAATATCTACAAATAATAGACGTACTCACGGGTCACTAGCTTGTAGCTATTATAACATATTCGCTGCAAATGTATTACTTGTAGATAATCAACTTGGTTCAATTACAGTAACAACCCCTATCCTTTGTAATGGTGTATACGTGAGTATAGTATATATGCCAATTGCAAACAAATTGATTCGTCACTGTGTTTAAAATTTTCGTTTTTGCAGGCGAACGAACAAAATCACCCAGCTCAAAAAAAAAAAAAAAAAGCAAAGACTTTTTTTTTTCCTTTAACCTCGCAAAAACTTCTTTTTCTTCCTCATACACACCGTCTCACCCTTGTAAGCTACACATTTCGTGTTTGCGCGTGTTATTTTTTTCTTTCATTGACACAATTATTTTTCCTTTCAATTTTATACTAACTTCATTTGGTTTTACGATAAAAACAACCCGGTATTAGCTTTACTGAATTTACTCAAAGAAACAACTCTCCCCCTTCTTTCTATTGAATAACCACCGTTCTCTCTCGCTCTCTCTCTTTTTTTTGGGATCTTTTTAATTGTTTAATTTCAACCTTGCAAGACAAAACAACGGGAAAGAAAATTAGAAAAATCACCACTACACTCTATATATACATACACACACATACTGATTTCATTAATAACAACAATAACAACAACAAAAATGGAAGCCAATGGTTCAGTCAATTTAAGTGATGGTATAGACGACGATATTCGCCCAGAAGATTCTTCTTCCCGACTTTCTCTAGGTTCTTCACCGTCTGAATTGAGTGAAGAAGAGGATGATGTCAATCCCACCAATCCAGACGACGATTTCCCTTTGGACGATGGCGACGGATCATTAACACCAACTGATAAAATTATTATGGACGACGACGACGAAGAAGAAGATAACTCAATAGTAGTAAACCGACAACAGCCACAAGACTTTGATGATGATGGACTTTTTGAAGATAGTTCAGATACATTGAGCAACGCACCAATGGATATTGATGAACGCGAAGATGATGAGGATGAAGAAGAACCATTTTCATCATTATCTTCTGTACCCGCGCCATTATCACCTGAACCACACCATCATCATCTTCAAAACGAAGAGGAGGAAGAGGAAGAGCAAGAAACAGAACAACGACCAATAGAACAAGAGCGGAAAGAAGAAGAAGATTGCGAAGAAAAGGAAGAAGTATCTAAAAGTAAAAAGCGTAAAACGCAACAACAAAAAGAAGCAGAAGAAGAGGAGGACGAAGAAGAAGGAGTGGAACGTGAAGAAGAAAAACAAGAACCATCACCACCACCAGCACCTTCACGACGAGATAAAAGGGCGGCGAAGAAAAATAAAAACGGTCGAAAGAAAAAGACAAGCGGTAATAATAGTACTGCTACAACAGCCACAGCAAGCAGTGAAGAAAATTCTTCGTCACCACCAACAGATACTCCCATTGACACTCATTCCACAAGTAAAGAAAATGAAAAACCTTTGCCATTAAATGCAGCTAAAAAACGACGAGGATCTGTGGCTTTGGAACAAGAAGAATGGCAACAACGAAGAACGAGTAAATTACTGGAAAATAAAGAAGCAATGGCAGGTCTTGCCAATGCACTTGAAAATGCAGAAGAACAACAGTCGTCCTCAGAGTCACCACAATTACCGGCTTCTTCTTCATCGACAAGTGGGCAAAAGGTATCTGTCAAGGAAGAAGAAGACACTGAAGATAAAGATAAAGGACTTGAAGCAACAGCGTCATCATCAACAGGAATAATTGCAGAAGTAGAAAGAATACCAAGTAATAATAATGATAATGAAGATAATGCTGGAGGTGAACATATTGTTGAAACCTTAACAAATGGTCAACAATCAAAGTCAAGTGATGATAAGGAGAAGCAAGACGAAGATAATGCAGAAGATCAGCGTTCACAAAGAACTCAATTACAACAACAACATCAAGAAGTGGAGGAACGAATGACAAATAATAAAAATGAAAGTAGGTATTTTAGTATCTATATATGTGCTTGGAAAGAGATAAGAGTAAAAGCGAAAAAAAATTCTTAGTGTATTTTTTTTTTTTTTGGATACAGATGATGACCAAGAATATCAACGGTGGCACGGTGAAGCACTTGATGCGTTGACAAGAATTGAGGTTGAATTTGCAAGATTGAGGGACAAGTATGCAAAAAACTATAAATATTCCCACCTGCCAAAATTTTTATCTTTATTTATTTATATTTATATTTATCTTCTTTTTTTTTTGTTGCTTCCAAATAGAATGTACCAAGAAAAGATGTCTGAATTAAATGAAGAAGCTTTAATGATTGCTAGTGGTAAGCTCTATAAATATTATTATACGAGGAATAGGGAATGTATTGCCATGGAAATAATTCAGCGTATATTAAATAATGATTTTAATTCACATAGGAACTCATCCGGAACTTGTTACTATGATGGAATCAATCGAAAAGAAAAAGAATGAACGAATTCAAACAGCAGAAGCATGGCGAAAACATAAACGTGTCAGTTATCAACATCAATTTGAAGGATTGGAATATCAAGCAAACATTGACTTTGTGGTATGTGTAACGACGGTTTTTTTTTTCATTTTTTTTACATTCTTCGTTGGTAAATATAAGCATAATTTACTTACTTGGGTTTCACTTTTATAAATGTGTATATAAAGTCTGGCAAACATTCATTAAGGAGAAATATTTTGGGTTCACTGAATCGAAAGCGATGGGATTTGGATCATGAACGTGATAAAATAAATGAACCACTCACAGGTAAGAAAGAAGGATGAATAAACATAATTTGAAAAGGTAATAATATATATATGAAAACAAAAACTTAATAATGTGCTTGTACACATAAATATATAGACGCTGACCGAGTACCAGATCCTGCAGTGTTGCAACAAAGAAAACGGTTACAATTAGAAGAGTCAAGGGATTTGCAAAGGATAACTCAAAGTGTTGGTTTCCCTGTGGCACCGAGGACAACTGGGATAGCAGCAAAATCAGTTGAAGATGATTTAATTGCACTAGGAGTAAGCTCATAAAAAAAAAAAAAAAAAAAAAAAAAAAGATACCCATAAATCCACAAACTTTTACTATTTTTTTTTAGTTTTTACTCACTCTTTCTCTCCTCCTCACCCTCACTCTTCTCTTTCCTTTTCACTATGATTTGCATTTGATAAAAAGAAAAAACTGGCATATTTGTATTGATTATTCTCTTCATTTTTTTTTTATTTTTTTTTTTATTTTGCGTTGGGTTTCGTTATATCTTGTCATCAGATCATTGATGCTCGTAAGTAGTTTGATATATATATATATATGTGTGTGTATTAAAATGATTATATTTAAAGGAATAGAAATGAACTAACAATTTTCAAAAGCATCCACATCCACTACAAATCAAGAGAAAAACATTGGTAGTACTAGCAGTAGTAGTAATCATCACCATCACCATCACCATCATCACCATCACCATCATCATCATCATCATACTAGTAAATCCAATATAGCGGGACCACCAAGCTCCATACAACATCATCATCACCACCAAACTGCTGGACGACCGCCATCATCGATAAATGCGACCAAGAAAGTGCTGGACACACCTTTGAATAACAATACATATCACCCCACAGCCCATGTATATACATTCCAAGGACAATTACACTATCATGGTCAAATATATCGAAAAGGTGATCAGTTCACAGTAGTAGATGCGAATGCAGGACGATACAATGCAAAATTATTAACAGCAACGGATACTGAGGTATAATTCGAGATTAATGCTCTTATAACACCTTCATTTTTTCCTTTCTTTTTCTCTCTTATTTTCTTTTTTTTTACTGCCCTTTGACTTTGCAACGCTTATTGTTTTTTTTTTTTCCTTTTTCTAAAAAAAAAAAAAACAAAACAGGTTCATATTCAACGAACAGATGGGTCAAAAACCAAGTTACCGTTTATCCAAATGACACGAGGAAAATATCAAATTTATCCAAAACATTCATAGCATCCACTATTTTTTTTTTTACAAATACATCATTATTATTATTATTACAAACGTACATATCCTCCCTTCCGCTTCTTTAACTAAAAAATATTACCAAAGCATTCTCTCCCACTCATATTAGCATTTCCCTCTCTTTCTTATATATATATATATATATATATCATCCATATAGTCCTTCATATTGCGCACAGTTACGTATAAAAAAAAAGCAATCAAACCAAAAATACTGTTCCCAATTATAAATGTAGTTACAAAACGCAGCCCCCCTCTCTTTTCTTTTTATTTGGGATTGTTCCTCCATAAAGTTATCTAATGTTGATGTATATCTCTCCTTTCTTTTTACTTTTATCTCTTTTTTCTTTCTTTTCAATAATAATGATAATAATAATAACCGTAATTATATACCAAACATATTATAGAGTGAATACTACCTTTTTGTTATTGTTATTGTTTTTATTCCTTTTTATTGTTTAATTATTATATAAAAATTATATAAAAAAAAATCCTTTATGATTGTTGAATTTTTTTAGTATGCTCTTTAATTAAAGCTTCTCTTAATTTATTACCCAAAGCAAAGGAAAGTGTAACAGGTACAGCGTTACCGATTTGTCGATACATATCCTTGATTCGTGCACTGGAGGTTTCATTAGCACTATCAAAAATAAATGAATCCGGGAAGCCTTGTACGCGAGCAGCTTCACGAACTGTCATAACACGCCGTTGATTAGGATGTAATACAGTCTAATTATGGTAATATTGATAGATTTATGTTAAGTTGATATCTCCTTTTTATACCTTTGTGTGACATGAACCCCACATTTTTCCTTTCCATTTAACAAAAAAGAGAATACACTTACTCCTTGTTTGCCCATTGGAGACATTTCAGTTAATTGTGTTTGGAAACGGCCTTCAAAGTTTAATCGACCATAAAGACCTTTCCACATATCATGTCGTGCAGATGCAGGATTCTTTTTTGATAAACACCAAGGCTCAAGTGCGTCAGGCAAATCTATATACAGACTCTAATGGTTAGTCATCCACATATAGAACATCTCTTTTACTACATCATTTTTTTTTACCTCGATGATCTGCACCGGGCCGCATAGGTATATTGTAAACACGTTCGACATTAAGAGCAGAGAAGGATCGCGTGACGTGGTTATGAAGCTTTTCTGCTCCATGTCTAATATCAGCTTGAAAATCCGTTTTCGGTGCCTTTCCATAAGCTTGTACTTCAGTACCAACAATACTCTCAGTAGCATCCAATTGCTCGACAATGGTATTTTGACGAATCTTTTTATACTTTTCATTATCAGGCAACATATGGTGCGTGTTTTTATATTCAAATGCAGGTAAATCTGAGATTGTATCACCGACTGATACGGCAGGAAGTGGTGCACGGTTACCCGTACGGTTATAATAACAGATATTTGTCTTGTTACCAGTGTTCTCATTGTTCATGGAGATAGTCACATTGGTCGTGCCCGAAAAACAAGTACCAGGTTCGGGGAAATCGGGTAATTGGTGACCAATTCTGGCACCCCATACAATCAATCGGCGACGAGATTGAGCGACACCATGGTTACCAGCTTGATGAATACCGAATCGAACTTGATAACCCATACTTGTCAAACATCGCAATATATACTTAAGTACACCATTGGGAGTTTTTTCAGCTCCCAACTTGTAAGATACCAAACCACGGACATTTTCCAATAAAAAGTAAGAAGGTTTGTAAAAATCAACATAGCTAAGTGCAGTACAGACCAAGGTGTTTTTAATTTCATCGGGTTTTTTGAATCGATTCATACCACTGAAACCTTGACAAGGTGGACCACAGTAAATGAAATCGATTTCACCTGGCTTAGGCATATCTTGTAATGGACGACCTAATTCATCATTCATGGATTCCAGCTTTTCACCGTTGCTATGTTGAGAAATTGCACGTCGTAAAAGCAAGTTGGCGCATTTGTTATAGACTGTTGTATGTTTAAAGTTGCGTTCAAAGCTGACGACTGCACTACTGTTGAATTCAATGGCATAACGTGTATCAATAACACCAGTCATTTCCATACCACTCGTCAATCCACCACATCCACCAAAGATATCCAATGCCACCAATTTCTTCTTTTCTGCGTTTTCCTCGAATGACTTGATTTCTTGTTTCTTTTTTTCCTTTTCTTCCTTACATCGAGTACAATGATCACCCTTAAGTTCCTGAACAAAAAAGTTGTTGGGACTTTCCTTTTTGAATGCAACAAGATCGGATATGGATGATCTCTCTACCACGTTACATGTACCTTCCAGTTCATCTATAGAAACAGTATTTTCCTCGTCCAAGTAACCTAGCGACCGATTGTCTTTAAATGGTTCGCTATTGGAATTGAGAATCATGTTATCATGGATCAAAATATTTGTATCTTTGCGTTCTAGTGATTGGACTACCACCGTTTTTTCTTTTTTGTTGATTTTTAGGATTTTCCCAATATCATAGGGCTCTTCGTCGGGCCCCGTTAAGAGATAGACAAAATCATGCAAATGGTACTCTTTGTTTTTGTATCGGAAGCCATTGTTGTTATCATCCCAAATGACGTTTTTTTGCGCATTAGTAAGTCCCTTGCTGATACATGATTGACATTCAAAGCCCTGCCCTTCATGTAATCTTGCATCTTCAAAAACAGCGTTTTGAGAATCATACCATAATCTATTTTTTTTACATAATTCCCCGACAAAATTCAATTCAATTAGTTAAAAAAACAAGTATTCTACAGAAATGCTAAACTTGTTTTTTTTTTTTTTTGTATATATGCATAAAAACTTTACCTGTAATACCAATAATCTTTTGATTCGAAAATAGCTGGTTCCCTTTCATTCGCATCCAAATGCTGTACATTACATTTTCCCATAACAGATTCTAAATGATTCTCGGAACATTCATCTAATAGAAATAATTCACGTTCACCAGCAAGTTCGTTCAGGACAGTCTCTTTACCATGGGAGAAAAACCGCGAATGGAACATTTTGTTTCCCTCTTGATTTTCATACATAGAAATAACTTGAGCAAACCATGGTTCTTCACCACCCGTACGAAGGTATACACAGTCATTGGGTTTAATTACTTCTCCATCTACAATAGCTTGTGCATAATAAACAGTACCATCTTCTTCTACGATAGATTCACCTTGCCATTCTACATTTTTTGTCTTGTTTTTATAAATTTCCTTCTTTGTTCTACCAGCTTGATTATGATTCTGCACATTTTTTTCGACTTCATTGGCTGCATCTTGAATTGCATGAAGATGACGGACAAACATATCTTTAGATACAGATGCAATATGACTTGTCACGCAGGGTTCGCTTGTCACTTCATATGTCTTTTTTTTTCCACCACGCTGTTTAACAGATCCGCGCACAGTCATGACATTGTTAGGATTATACTCGACAGCGGACCCTGATAACTTTTGCAATCGTTTCATAAGTGATGATTTTGCAGGATCAAAACCGGTTTCTTCGGCCCAAATAGAGAGTTCTTGATATAAATAATCGGCATTTTCTTCAACATCTGCTGAAGTCATTGTTAAACCCAACATATTGGTTGTGTCTTCCAAGATCTCGACAAATTTCTTGTAAGTGAGTTTGGGATTGACAGTCAGTTCAGATTCGGCCATACCAGCAATTGTAGTACGAGCATAGATGGGTAAATACAACGGTGAATAATCTTTGGAAGGTTGCATTAATTTGTACCAACCATAAGATGTCAGTAACCATAATTCAGGGACATCATCATTGATATGCACTTGCCAGTAAAAGATAGCAGATAATTGAACATTGGCTGTTTCTTTTGTGGTCTGCTTTTGTTGACCTTCTTCATCATCCTCATCGTCATCATTTTCATTGTCTGAATCGTCAACAAAAATGGCTGCTACATCACCAAATGCAACTACATCCATACCTTCGGCACCAATATCATCAATGCTGGCATACCGATTGTTATTGTTGAGATCATAAAGACAAAAGTTGGTTAACGTGCGCATAGGACGTTTGTCACTATCTTCATATTCAGCTTGTTGCTCTGTTTCCTCTTCTTGAGTATCTTGTTCACCAATAACTTCCATTGATTCATCTTCGATAACCAAATTAACAGGTGGGGTGAAATAATTGGGATCTAATATACAACAAATTTGTTATAATATTGTTTCACAAAATAAGCACGATTTTTTGCGGAATCAATTTTTTCTTTTGATTTACCATCCGTCTTCCTTTTTTTCAATCCTTCTTCTACTTCTTCATTATCAGCTAAAATATAATAATAATAATATAAGAGATCATAATATCACATATTTTCTAGCCAAAAGTTAAATTGAATAAAATAAACTTACAACGACTACCAGTCCGTTTCAGACCACCTCGTCCTTCAGCCCCTTGTTGTTCCTGGCCTTGCTCTTTTAAGTAGGTTTCTGCTCTGCTTAAATCGTTTCCACATTCACGAAGAACGGTTCCGATGGTATCTGAAGAAGAAAAAAAAACATAAAATATGATAGTATTAGATATTGATCGTACTGAAATGAATTTAATAAGTTGTCAAATCTTAATAATAATACCTTTCGAAATGGAAGCAAATTTTTTACGCAATAGTTTAACATTGACAGTATCTGCTTTATAGGCTCGTTTTTTAATTGCTGAAGTCATTTCAATATTTGTATAAAAAATATAAAAGTTTTTTTTTTATACTAAAGTAAAAAAAAAAGTAATCGTAAAAAAAAACAATGCAGAGAGCGAGAAGACGAGGTAGAGGAGAGAAAGGACCCAAGGATAAGAGTTGGAGGGCGAATACAAAATTTTGAAAGTCGCGAAAACGCGTTTCGAAGTGAAAAAAAAAATATTCGAACTTATTTGATTGGTTGACAGATCTACTTTCTTCAGGTACGTGTTTTTATAAAAATAAAAAGCAGGTACATCCTTCAAAGACTTGTTTATTCTCATGATATAAAAAAAGAGATGATTGCTATAGAAAATGTTTGTTGCCATGGAGTTTGGTGTTAACTAATCTCCAATATACATATCTTTTCCAATCGCTTAAATTCAAAATTATTTTATTTTGTGTGGCTACACTCTGGCTTACTCTGAAATGGATTTGTTTCCTCTTCTTTTACGTAGATAACTTAAGACACAACTATATTTGCAAATAAAAAAAAACCTCTACTCAAAACGAACCATAAAAGCTAGGGAAATTAGAATTCAAGTAGTCAAACAACAATCTGACAGCTCTCAATCTTTGTGGGAGATTTTATTGATGATTAAAGAGAGAGTAGAAAAGCATGGTTTCAGTGACCCCAGTTCATTGTTTAAAAGATAAGAAGCTGTTTTTCTATGAAGACGATAAAGTTGTTGCTACTATTGTCTGGTCAAATGATTGATCCAGATTAAGGGAAGGTTTTTCTAATTTAATGGCTCGTAATGATTATTTATTATCTGAATTAAGGCACAGATTTTTGTTTTTCACCAATTTTATGACCTTTGTACGGCGTACCAATACTCGCTTAGCAACATAAAATATATAATGCATAGTTATTTTGTTTACTGTAAAAGTAAGAGCTGCTGTCAGTCAATGCTTTGAAATAAGTTCAAAAATAAACTTTTGGTTATGGGTTACCTATGATATAACTATTCCATATTGCGTAACTCTGACATATTTCTAATATCACAAATACTAAGTGACGTGCCTCGTGATCAAACCAGTAACTGAACAAACTTTAGAAAATATAGTGTGAATAAAATCCATTTTCTGCAGGATAAACCCACCCTTGTAATGGTAGCAACAATAGAGATAAAGTCAAAGGATGATCGGTTTGTGTTACTATAAATAAAACCTCAGCCTTGTAAGCAATTTATATATAAATATTTTTTTTTGTCTCTTTTTATACTTTTCTTTATTAAAAGGATACAATACCCTCTGTCTATAATTTATCTTTTTACAAGCGCTTATGAAAGTCATCAACAATTTTATATGGTGGTCTTTTTACTTTTCTTTTCTTTCAATATATTATGACAATAAGAACGGTTTAGCATACGCTCAACAACAACCCATAAACATACAGCAACAAAATGGAGTAGGGGAAACTGACTTTAACCCTTTGGTAAATCCACTTTTAAACCCGGTTCGAAAATATGCAGCGACATTTTTCCTACCAGATCGTGATGATAATACAGCCTATGTGTGGGGAGGTGAAGGAAGACACTCTACAGGAGCATACAGAGACATAGTTCCTTATTTCAACTCCATTCAAATTAACGTGTCCAGTCACGTAACTTTTCAAAATGTAACGTACAACTTTGTTGAGAATAGTCGTGACTATAAAAATTTTGCTACAGCTGCATCTGCAGTTGTTGATCCACACAACAGTAATCGAGTTTTATTTTTTGGTGGGTTTCGGGAGAGTCTTTTTGGAACAAGTGAAGATGGTCCTTTATACGTGGAGCAATACGATTTTAGCAACTCGCAGTGGACATCAATAACACCCGCTGTAGCATCATCATCTTCAGATACCAGTACTACAGGGACAATTACTCCACCACGCAACAGAGCTTATCTTTCTGCTATAGCAACGCAAGGAAATATCTATATAGCTGGTGGTATTGGGACAGATAGTAATCGAACAGTTGATACAGTAAATATTTGGATGTATGATTCAGTTAATCAAGTTTTTTCGCCAGCAGTACAAGGAAATGTCTCTATAGGGGGAGGGCCTTATGAATCTATTGATGGGTTTGTTCTAAGGTACGTACAATAAAAAAAAGAGGATAGGTTTATGTATGTGAGGCATTCTTTTATATAAAAAGAAATAAGCTAAATAACACCTATTACTGTATATTATGATATAGAGATGGGCGAATATTATACATTACAGGAATCAACAGATTTATTTATATTTTTGATCCGAGTACCAACAGTTTAGCGAGACAAGATGTGGAATATTCAGATCCAAATCTACCCCAAAACTCAACAATAACACAAGGACTAGCTGTCTTTAGTAAGCATAATATTTATAATATCATTTTCCGCTTAGTTCATTATGTATTCTAACAAAACCTTGTTCACTGGTTAATTAGGGGGGAGTCGAGTTATATACCATGGAGGTATGTCATATTAATATATTATTAGCATAGTGGCTATAGTTGATCTTATAAGTAATAACAAAAATGACCTTATTTGTTTTACGAAAAAAACCTGGCAACAACTGTAAAACAGGATTTCATTATACTGTCGATAGCTCTTATCGCAGGGATATAGGCTATACAGAACCTAGAAATGTGTATCAGCTGGTATTTACGAACAGGAGCAGTGCAGGAAATACCACGGGTGGCGGTGATACTGAATGGTCATGGACAACAAGCAATAGAGATGATTCACTCCAAGAATATCAGGGATCAAGATACGGCGCTAGTGTTATTGTTAATACAACATCCTATACTGTTTGGAGAATGTTTGGTACGTAAGCGAGAATAAAATATGAGCACTTTTAATTAGAGGCCTTATTTACATATAAAGCACGCATAAATTCCAATATATCTTTTTTTTTTCACATCAGGTTGTGGCGAGATAAAGTGCCATAATACTTTTTCTTCCTACAAATTCGGGGACTTTATAAATAGTAGACGACCACATGACAATAGGTAAATAAAGTAATAACTGAATTCTTGGTGGAATTTTAATATACTAGTTAATATATACTAATTGAAAAGACAATATAACGTTTACTAATATAATATATACCTAATATAATCTACATTATCATAAGTAAAACCACCAATGTAACTATTCCGGTTGTGGTCGTAAGTGTCGTAGCTTTTTTGCTGATAATATTTGGGTTGATTATATGGAGATATAGAAGGCGTAAATTGAAAAAACACATGAACGACCGCATGACAAAAGTTTTGAATTCTGTAACAGCATTTATCTTCCCTTTATACTCATTTATTTTATGGAATCCGAGGTAAATCTTTATTCAAATTTGATAAGCAACAAAATTATCATTATAAAACCGCTATATAATACTGTTACTATAGAGCTGGTGAACCACGTTGGGCTGAAAGTTCGCATATGATAACAAAAATAATACTATTTTGTGTTTTTTGTGCATATCTAACGTATAATATCAATCAAGTTGTAACCAGTCCAACCTCAATATTATCAATAAAACAACAAAATGACACAGTACCTACCCCTGGTAAACATATTGTTTCTTATGATCAGCTCTATTTTGGTAGAAAGAATATATGCGTTGTTATATAGATATATAATTCTTAAAATACCTTATGCATTATTTTATTTTTAGATGTACGTTTATGTGTTCGCGGGCTAGTTGCACCAAATGTGTCTTGCACAAAAGCTGATATTCGTGGATGTCCAAATGAAGAGCCAATACAATTTACCAATTCCAGAATTTATCCAAATTCGACATACAAACCCTCACGTCTTGGTACTGAATGTTGGTACAGTCAAGGAGGCGGGATGTTAGAATATGATGACACATTACAATTCCAACTACAGTATGGAATTGACGATGCTGCGGGAGATCATTCTCTACAAATTGAAGTGTATCCACAGCGGTCTGCCAATCCAAATATTTATTTATACTATACTCCAGAACAACAAAATGCTTATTTTCTTCCGAATATAGTGGATCCAACACCACCTGACCAACAATCCATAATTTCTTGGGCCATGCAGGACGTTCAATATGACGGCCCTACCCTCAATAGATACACTATTGACTTGACCATGCAAAATCGACCAATCATTGCTTATCAACATGAAACGCATCGATCTTTAAGCTCTTCGCCCTGGAATGTTTTTGGATTTGCGTCCAGTTATGACGAGGATTTAAAAATAACAACAACTTTTCAAACCGGTAGTATCACACCAAGGATTAACAATACAGCAGGAGGTGTCTCTTATTCAACTATCGTATTGTGGCCTAGTCAAATGGCAGATATAACACTTCAAGAGCAGCGCGTTTACCCACTCGTGTCAGTACTAGGATCTGTTGGCGGTCTTTTGGCACTTTTAATTACTATCAATGGATTTCTTTATGGTACAAGACCGAATAGTCCTTGGGGTGCGGTCCATAACTTTTTCGGGTTCAAGACTTCGCTTCAACAAAATTTATATAACAAGTTTGGATTTATGGGTCGACCCATACCGTTGATTCATCCGGTTGATCCGCTCTTATTCGATAACAATAAGAAACATTTTAAAGATTTGATCCAGAAATATCACTATTTTCCGGGTATGGTTGAACAACAAAATCTGGAAACAATACATTCATCAGAAACAAAACGCAGCAGTACTACTGCTATTCACCAACCAGACTACATTGAAGACATTGTTACAGCTAAGAATATGGAACCAGAGTCTTCATCATCGTCCACCACCAATGATAATAACGTTGACCCTCACCAACTAGAATTAGAACTTGTTGAAGCACGATTAGAAAGTTATGCACAATCACACAGAGAATTACAACAGCGGATACAGTTTTTAGAGGTTATGTTGAAATCCTATTATATAAATGATGAAGTGATGAAGGGTCTGAATAGTGCTTATGAAAACGAAAAAGTCAAGAAGTTTATTATGGATGATGATGATTATAATGATATGACTATCGACATGGACCCTTTTCGGCTACGTAATTCAATCATACGATCTCGGTTTGCACCTGATTTACAAAGACCATTTTATCGTCATCGTCAAAAAGAGAATAACGACGATAATCATAGATCAAAAAATAATACATCCTCAGGTGATACGATCACAGCATCTAGTAACGATGACAGGAGCGAAGATAGTCCGTTTATCAAAGACCAATAATAACTTTCTAGCATATGTATATTTTATTTCTTATTTTTTTATCAAGTTACAAATAGGTGTATCTACTAGTTAATAATATAATGACAATTAAGTTTAAATACAACAGCTTACATATACAGTAATTAAACAATTTTGAACTGCTCCAAACACTACCATCAATAATTATTAATAGGAACGAATTAAATAGGCGCAGCATTAACAAATTGGGCTGGTCCCTCACTACTTTCTTTTCTGTGTAATATATACGTACGTAATGATAATCATTGAATCTAATCGTATTACCAAAATACAACAAATTCCAAATCTACCAAACGAGATTCAATACTTAATTCTTTACAAATTAACTAATCAAGAATGTTGGAGAATAAGTGCCGTGTGTAAATCATGGCGTTCCATGGTTCTGAATTGGCAACCTCACTGGAAAACTTTACCAACAAAAAGTGACCTCAAAATCGTACCCGAGGATTTATTGCCCTATACTGCTTATATAAAACGCGACTCCATAAAATATTTGAGTATCATGAACGAACGTGGTGTTCCGGAATATTTGTCCAATGTAATAGACTTTGTAGCTGAACAAGACTATAACCGTATATCTCAAGGTACTAGTTCTCTTTCCCGATAGAACTTTTTTTACCCATCTGAGAACTCTACTAACCAATATAATAATAATAATAGTCAGCTTATCTATGAATTCGTTTCTTGAACGCGATTTCTTTAAATTGGCTGCCTGTTGCGGTGATGCGCTTACCGATATTCGTATTACGAATTTCGGACACGAAAGAAACATTGTTCAAGCGGACACATTATTAAAACATTGCCCAAACCTTGAAAAGTTGTTTTTTCAAGGGATGATACTAAATGATCCTACATTATCATCAACATTATGGAAACCCAATCTGAATGGTTTCAAGCATACCAAATTAACCAGCTTAACACTTATATATATCATCAAAAGCATGTCTGGCTTTTCATTCATAGCACCATTCCTTCAAGCAGCTCCAAAGTTGAAACAATTACATTTAAACATGGATAATTTGGATAATGCTATGGATTCATCTGATATGATATTATTCCTCCAACAAAACTGCCCAGACCTAACAACACTGGCCTTTAGCAGTATATACACTGAGGGTTTGTATAATGATATATTTGATAAAATGGCTACAACAACAACAACAACATTGACGGAGGAGTCAAATGGAATAAAAGAAGGGAATTTAAAACGTCTTCTACTTCATGGTTGTGTATCTCGTCCACATTTGGTACAGAATATCTTTACAACGATCGTTCAAAGGTTTAGTGCTACATTGGAATCAATCGATCTTGTTGGCCAGGAAGTACTGAACGAGGTGACGATGAGGTGTTTATCGTCATTAGTGTTCGTTTCACTGAAAAGACTCAAGCTTATGCTCAGAGTCCTTGAATCGATTCAAAATCCGGAACTTTTGGAAAGCTTTTTCGAAAATTCAATACCAAATGTTGTCCATCTTTCATTGATTGACGTCACCTTTGGAAAAAATAACACTACCTTTCCAAAGCTTTATTCAGGAACAAAATATTTGCGAAAATTGGAACTAATGACGATCAATGATTTCACAGAGGATGATCTAGCTTCCTATCTTGAAATGGCAGGGCCGCAGCTACAAGTACTTGGTCTCCGCCTGGACTTATTGGGACCCATATCTTTGAGCGTTCTATTTACGAAGTGTACGAACCTAAAGGAGCTAACTGTTTTCACTTTGTTAAGAAGTATTATTGTTGAATTACACAATCAATTTGAACAATGGGAATCGGGCGAGAAAAAAAGGTTGCGGAAACTGGAAATTATATTTAGAGGTGGAATGAGGCAATATCCAAATGAAATTATTGACGGCCTTATAAATAGAATGGATCAACATGCTGTGGAGTGGTATTTTGAAGCGACTTGTCCAAAGACGAAAAAGAAAGATTATGCCATCTATAATAAATATTTACGCCGGCAAAAATTTACACATGTTGAATATAGAAGACAAAAATCCCACAATCAACAGCATGCATTCTAATTCTGATTATTATTAATACGTAATAGTCTCAAAAGATACTTTAATTATTTTTTGTTGTGCGTACCTACGTAAAAATATATTTTTTTCAGTTCGATAAATAAACTGTACTTTTTGTGGATTTACAAATATAATCATTTTATGCCGAAAAACATATATTATCTGTGTACGTATCAGTAAAAAGAACCAATTTTATCCTGTGGCACTTGTGTGTGAGAGCAAGAAAAAAGGGAAAATGTAAAGCCGACTTCCTATCTGCTTGGTAACTTAATAAGTTTGATAACATATTTCTTTCATATCGTAATATAGCTTTCTTGACAATACTATCTTATCAATTACTATTATCGTTTTTTGTATTTATCTTTCGAGCTTATGGCTTTGATGCGACAGTTGTATTTTTTTTAGCTCTGTGGTTACAATTTAAATACAAAAATGTATAAATAAAGCACAGTTCGGCACTTCTAGGCAGAAAAATAATATTTTTCTTCCCTTTTTATTTTATACAGTGTATCAAAATAATAACAATGGTTTATGAACTTCCCGTTATTGACTTTAGTAATTTTGAAAAGCGCTCATCTATAATATCTCAAGAAATTCTTGATGCTTGTAAAACTATAGGATTTTTCTATGTGATTAATCATCAAATACCCAAGGAAATGGTTCAAGAGGCATTTGCATTGGTAATGATACAAAATAGACTGCATAAATATATATATATATATATATGTGTGTGTGTGTGTGTGGGTGTGGGTGGGTGTGGGTGGGTGGGTGTGAGATACATATTGAGACTAAGCATTAGTTACTATCAAATACTAGTCCAAGAAATTTTATGACCTTCCAATTGAAAAAAAGGAAGCTGTTGCCATAAAAAACAATCGTGGTTATACAGGTCTTTATGTACAAAAGTAAGTGTGGTCGTTCTTATCAAATTAAGGTTTTTTTTTTATAAATTTCGATTAATACAATATCTTATTAATATCTATATTGTACAACAACAATAACAGACTTGATCCAGATACGCAAAAGCAAGGTGATCACAAAGAGTAGGATACTTTTTTTATCTCACAAATTGCATATTTCAAATAAGTTTGTCAAATTTCTCACCTTGAAATCGACTCTCACATTTTTTTTTATTGATATTGATGTTATTATCATTATTACGTACGTATTCTTTAGAGCATTCAACTTTGGTCCGTTTATCAGTAGTAAATATAACTATCCATTACCTGAAGTATTTGCCGAATCAAAACCCCAGCTTGAAAAATTCTCTAGTAAATGCCATGCTACTCTTGTTCATATTCTTGAGGCATTTGCAATAGCATTGGAGGTAAGAAACAAATAAAAAAAAACTCAATAGTTACGTATTACGTACGCATTACTAATTATTTCTTTCGTGTTGCTTTTATTCTGACTATACGTACATCCTTTTATATTATCAAATCGACCATGGATGTTTTGTTGTTTTAGTAGATTCCAGAAGAGGAAGGAGGTCGAAAATATTTCTCTCGTACTCACAAATATGACGATCCAGATTGTACAGAAACGCTTCGTTTTCTAAAATATCCTCGAAATGTTGAATCTTCCTACAAGGAGCCAGGTAAAAGTTATTACATACACTAATCAGCTATTGGATTTTGAAGTAGCAGTATTATCTGCTTTTTAATGATATTAATAACAGTTTTTATAATTTCCTCTACACTATGTATAGTTCGAGCTGGCGCCCATACTGATTATGGATCACTTACTTTGCTATTCCAAAAGGATATCGGTGGTCTTGAGGTTCAAGCAAGCCGCACAGAATGGATCTCGGCACCCATCATTGAAAATGCTATTCTTGGTAATGAATAAGAAAATAACTATATATTCTGACATATATAATTATCATAAATAATCAATGTCATCCGGAGGACCCATTTTTATGCTAACAGCCCTCTATCATGCAATATTTAGTTAATGTAGGGGGTGCTTTTGATTTCTGGTCAAACGGACTATTCAAGTCTACAATGCATCGAGTTACTCAATTGCCAGAACACCAAACGCACGATCGTTACTCAATTGCGTTCTTTGGTCAGCCTGCTTCTAATACTCCGTTGACAGCAATCCCTAGTAAAATCATCCCCAAAGAGCGTCCTGTCCACAAGGAAATTCCTGAGCACTTACAAAATAAGATATTAACATCAGGAGATTATTTGCAACTTCGTTTGAATGCTGCTTATCAAAGCTCCAATCAAGTTCTCGTTGAATAAATACATATCATAGAGCTTTTGTTTTTTCTATTTTTCAAATTATACTTATTGAACTCCAGTTTTTTTTTTATTTTTTTTTTTTGTTGAACTTTAATTGAATCAGACATTAAGATTGGATGGTCTTGTGAATCATGTATCGCTTACAGTTTAGTTTATTCTATTTTATTTCAAATGCTAAGATGGTTTTATTTTTGATAATAATGTTTTTAATAATAAAGAGTCGAACAAATATTTCCATTGTATATAAAAAAAATATAAAAAGAAATGCAGTCTTTCTTACAGTTCCGAAACTATTAGTTAAACACCGCGAGTGGTACAGACGAGCTGTGAGCCTCCGCTAACACTAACATACTAACGTCAGCTAAAATAAATGAATTTGTAGTGATTCCCTCTATAATATTATGCACAACTGTAAACAACTGCATGGTTTTGTAAATAATTCATCCATATCAGTATAAAATACAGTTAAATTAATAAAAATAAAAACAAACATTAGGTAAAACAAACATCACGATGACGGCTAGCCACTACAAGGAATGCCATGACAGCGGTGAAACCAGTTGTCAATTTTGCGTCGTACAGGGCAAACCAGCGCCACATGTTCCGTTTAAGTGCTTTGTTGCCATGTGTTTAAATAGCATCATCTATTATAATCAATGGATCCTACACAAACACGTGCAATAATGACAACAAAAGGCTTATGCATGCGTGTGTTATATTTATAAAATATATATATCTGTATATTCTTATTGTGTGGAATAGATAGGTGAATACTATTCAGTGTTTTATTATTGTTTTATGTGTCTAGTGGCAAAAGAGGCTAAAATTATCGGCTTCATCGGCGTATCCGAAATCCAGGGCATAGGTGCAGGCACAAGTCAGTTGAGCGAAATTCTTTTTGTTTCGCTAACGTTATACAAAAGCACCATCAACAACAAGCCAACTTATAGCACACACATATTGTTGAATAAATAGAAAAAAAAACTCTTTTTCTATTTTTGTTTTTCCCCTTATTATTTGTTTTCTTCTCCCCTTCTTCAGCTTTTTTTTTTCTTTTACTTTTTCACTTTTTAACCTTTTATATACTTTTCTTTTACTGCTGTAAAAGATCTATACTTTTTTTTCTTCGAGAAAGAAAAAAAGAAAAATATTCAAAATCATTCGGCAAAAGTTTGCCACAGGACATGTCCGCATCAATTGCTGGTCCAAGTGTACCATCACACGCACGGGATTGGGTATTACCCATACCACAAGAAATTTCAACAGACGATTCTTTTTCCAATGATCTTATTCGACAATTCGACAAAAAACGATCGCGATTACGCGTGGAACTGAAACTGGAGGTAACGTGGGTATAAACTATAAAAGGAAAATGTATAAATCTAATATAAAACCACATTTTTGGCTTTTTATTATTATTATTATTTTGTGTTTTTAGCAACAAGGTTCAGATTCTGATTCGGCATCCACTTCACGGGTTGGATCATCCAAACAACCAATAGGAGGACCATTATCATCATCAGCATCATTGTCACCATCACCATCTGGTCTGCCAATAACAAGAGTTTCCGGAACAGCACCTGCGTCCATCAATAGCAATAATACAACAGCGACAGCAGATAGAGGAGCGAGAACAAGAGGAATAGGAGGGGAAGGCAAGCGTCGAAGATCAGCAGGCGATTTACTACGTCGCTCATCCGCGTTTTTACGAGCAAAAATTGAATCATTGAGAGGCCCTTCTCGCTCGCACGATAATTTACAGCATGACTATCATGGAATGGATGAAGATGAAGATCAGCGACGACATTCAATTCCACCCCCGAGTAAGATTGTTGTTAATACGACGATAGCTATTCCTCAATTCAATACAACTACTTTAACTTCACCGAATAGTCATCACCATGGCAACCGCTTCCTATCTCCAGTAGCAGCTTCGATCCAACCACCGGTGATAACACAATACCCACCCAAACCATTGAAATATTCGCCGGTCGAGCCTATCATGTTGGAAGAAAATCAGAAAAAGAGCCTACATCATCGTATTTCAATGCCTGTACTTCGTAATAGTCATGTCGGCGGATCTCATTCGGTGGAACCAAGACGACGGTCGGATGTTGGAATAGAAAGGATGGGATCTATAGGAAAACGGGCACGAAAAGCATTGGGATCACCTTGTGCAGAGTTAAAAAACAGGGGTGGTATCAGTCGAAAGGGTAAAGAACCTATCGTTACCGCTAATTCACCTTCATCAACAGCAGCTTCTTCTACTTCATCTTCTGCTATTCCAACAACAGGGGCAGTAATGACAAATAATGCAGCAACAGCAACAGCATCTTTTCCCTCTCTTCCACCTATGCCATCACCACCCAAGGCATAAATTGTTTTAATATTTTAATTTTTATTGCTTTTATTTTATTAGATTTGCATTTCAAACTTTCAATTCACACTACATTTTCTTTCATATACCTGAAGAGATCATATTCTTTTCTCCCCTCTCTCTCTATCTCCACTGTGGATATTATTTTATTTTTCCAATTTACAAAAATCAAAATCAAAACCAAAAACAAAACGACATAACACATAATAACAACATGCACAAACACACATATATAACAATTATACAACAAACAACAAACATTACAATCGACTTTTATTCACTATTACTACACTATATTCAAGCAATAATTATGCCATTCATAGATACCCTTTCCCTATTTTCTTTCATTTTTATGCCTCTTCGCTTATGGTGTCATGGGCTCAATAGTATTATTGACAAATATAGAATCAATTTTTTAATTGCTATTTTTATTTTTAATTGTTGTTTTTTTTATATGTGTGTCTAGAAGTATGCATGTCTATATATGTATACAAGAATGATATATAGGATCTGCATAATGCAGCGTGTAAAACTTATTTTGATTTCGTGGGGAATGTTGACAAGGAGCCAAAAAAAAAAGGAGGGTTTGGTAACACCACACGATCATGATTGTATCACATTATGATGTAGATCTGTCATTTTTACATATAGTGCTTCTTTAACCCCCTACATACTAATTATATATTTATTATTACCGCTTAATTGATGAGATGTGATATATATAGCATTCCATAGGGTATCAAATCTGATACTTTACATCTTATAATACGTCTTACGTATATACATAAGTAGAAGAGTCGTGTTTTGTATATAAACCCTAAAATCCCTTATACATGTAAGAAATATTGTATATATCGAGAATATTATTATATATACTACCACTACAGGTAGGTTTATAGTAGTAGTTTCAAACGTCGAATTTTTTCCAAGTTATATCTGTTTGTAGACAAATTACATACTGTCTAACGCTGATCTCTCTTGGGGGTCAAAACGATCAAGCGCGCGCACTATATATTTACTTGCTATGCGTGTATCTGAGAATGTTTACAACAGTTCAAAACGGACGGTACATAATAAGAAACAGCATTGCATGCGCACACCCAGGTTAGCCGCGTATTTTTTTTCTTTGTATAGGCACATCGATGATGTTATTTTATTTTTTTCCACATCAACAATAGAAACAAGACAAAAGTGTATCAGGATCGATATAGTTGGAAAAAACATCACTGTGCAAAATTCCACCCTTGAAAAATTATTTTCAAGGATGATCGGATGTTTAAATATTTTCAAGAGTCAATCCTTTGAATTTCATCCTTTGAACCAGAGAAATTTTAGTTCCCGCTTTCAGAGTGAATCCTTGAATTTCATCCTTTGATCCTTTAACTAAACCCAGAGAATATTTTCCTAATACCTCAAAAATCACACAACAATGCTATAAAATAGCACACTTAATAAAGCATGTTAAATTATAACAAAATAAATAAATAAATAAATAAAGAAGCATATGATCTTTTTATTTTATTTTATTTCCACAAAAAAACTTCAGCTATTGCTTTTCAAAGGATTCATCCTTAAATCCCTATAACCTGTTCTAGCAGTTGATCCTTGAATTCAAGGATGAAATAGTGCACAGTGCATTTGTTTATATATTACAATTAACGATAATCCACATCAGTAAATTAGAAGCGAAAGCTGATTATTTCGGGCGTATATTGCTACTTAATTTTTATAAATACTATAGCATAATTTCCGGTGACGTTCACTGTTTAATCTATGAAAAAAAGTTGTTAGTACGTATGTAAGATAATAGTTAAAATAATTTGTTATAGTAGTAATCTTATCTGTATAAGTAGGAAGTACTATTTATTACTTCAGTAAGAAAGGCTTTTCATTCGATACCAAAATCAAAAATTGACAGTTAAAATAGTTAGAATAAGAGTTTTCAAACTGATTCTCATGATAAATATTAATATTGGTCAAATCAGTATGAAGTTAATATTGTTTTATCCTAATCCTAACGGTTAATTATGTATTATACTGGATATATATTTCGAATCTATATAATACACTATGATACCTGATTAGAATATTTATTACTAGTTCTACCGACGACAGCAAAAAAATAATAATTATATTTGTGATTCAGTATACTTGAATTATGTATAGTATGGTGTGCGGTATGGGAACATGACCATGGAAACACAAAACTTCAGGTTTTCGTATTTTGTCAAATACAAAGAGATAGCAAACAACGTGCCTTTTTTACATTTTTAGCCGACATAAAAAAAAGAACCAAGCAACAAAATAATCTCTTTTATTATAGGGATTTTTAAATAGCTTTTCTTCTGTAAATATCCTATACAACTTAACAAAAGAAAAAAATAAAAGCGTGGTATGACACAATGGGTATTTGATCGCCCTTTTTATTATTAATCTTTTTTTTTTGTTTAAAAATACTGCCAATAACAAAAACAAAATCACAACATAAAATTATGTCTAATATTAGTTTCGCACAATAAGCAGAGAGTAAAAAAGAAATATGACGTCGTAGCACAGATAGAAATTGCTTAAATAATGTGTAACAAGCTTAATTATATTCTAATTCAAGAAATTGCATTATATGTCTGATGACCGAAGATCTGTTCAGTAAAGGGATATATATACAGCTTTAATTTGCTATAACGTAAGTTACGGATACGTAAGGCTGAGAATATAGGTTAAAATAGACAATAAATTTGATAGATATATTTAACTTGATAGAAGTTTCTGTGCATCATTAAAAAAAATGCTTATGTTTACTCATTTTGTAGGTTTTTTTTTCTTTTGCATCTTGTGCTTAATCTACGATGATATTCTTTTAGTCAAGAAACAAGATATATCTTACGTAGAAAACCCCTTTAATTTTTAGAAAGTTTTTAATAGCTTTACAACTAATACATAGTATTGGCAGCTATATTCACTGACGGTTACGTATCCCAATAAAATATAAAAGGATTCGGCTATAGATTTTGATAGCAAAATACTGTATCTATACCAAATGATAAATATTAAAATTGGACAAATCATCTCCTTGTACATTACGATAAAACTTTTATTCAACTTTTGTAATTTTATCTATTATGTACTTACAGCCGTCACTTACCTGGCGATGGAAACTCAAACAAAAAAACGCCAATAAAACGGTTCTACTTCCTATTCCCGCCATCTTGTCAACCCCATCCTATTTGTATTTTTTGATACTATTAACTCCAGTTCCATGCCTAAAAAAGTAGTTATCATAGTTGGATAGTAATAAATATTTATTAAATAAAAAAGAATAAAGCTGGTATTATTCAAAGGGTAATAATATACAGCTTTAATCAAAGTATATTTGTAAATATTAGTATGATATCATGAAGTTAGACTATCACATACTCACAGATATATAAACATAGTTCATACTTATGTTTGATAGTGAAAAAAAAGCCACTGTCGGTCATACCAATAAAGTTTGTCAGAAGTAGTATATCTCTAACACAATGATTTTCATGTGAACTTATATTCATTGTTTGCAAGACGATTTTTTTCTTTTTTTTTGCACCAAACTTGCATGATTAAAAAGAAGCTGTATCAGTCACCGCAGTGTACATATGCAGATAGGCTCTGTGTTACCTTTAGCACCAAAATTGACTGGAAGCCGAAATGCACCGGGACCCATAAAAAGTAAAACTGTGTCGGAAAGAAAAAAAAAAGCTCATCTCATTACTTAACTTTGTATACCCTCTTGCTTTTTTCAGTTTTCTGTTTCTGTTTTTTCAACTTTATTAAAACTCAAATGCCTGATTTTGCATCCGTAGCACTCTCCATTGCGATGGTGCTTGGCCCCATCGTGGGTTATGTTGATCAGGTAAGTTATTAAAATGTAGAGACTTTTATTTAGTTTTGTTGTAATGAAAGATTTAAAATCTATTGTATTAAAAATGTCACTCATGATTTGGTTGTGTGTAATAGTATTTTATTATTCGACGAAAACAGTCAAGCGCAGGCTTTAGTTCAGTGACGTGCGGTGTTCTTCTTATTGCAAAGTAAGCATTTACAAATTAGTCTCTTGAGGAATAAGAATTATCATTAAATATATATATTTCTTTTATTTATATATAGCATCCTACGTATCTTTTTCTGGTATGGTTAATCCAATGTTCTTTTTACAATGCAAAATGAGGGGAAAATACACAATATTCATCTTCCGAGTGGTTTTTCATATTATATTTAGGCTTGGAAAACGATTCGATGAGACATTATTGGTGCAATCCGTCGCAATGATTCTAGCACAACTAGTGCTATTAGAAATTGTTGTAAGATTTAGACACGATCCAAGCCCACTGACTTTATATAGTGATCTTCGCGATTCTTTCTCAACAGATGGTACAGAAGATGATGATGAACTTGTTGAAGATGATGGATTAAGTGGACATGAACGCTCAAGACCTAGACGATTTTTATCTTCTATTTGGTCATGGGGTCATTATTTGGATTATGTCAACTTTTTACTTGGATTTACAACATTTATTGCCGTTTTATACTTGTTGTTAGGTGGGTATTCTACCTTTGTTGAAACATTAGGCTTTTTGAGTCTTGGAATTGAAAGTACATTACCTGTACCCCAATGCCTTTCGAACTTCCGTCGTAAATCCACACATGGTTTCAGTCTACTTGTTCTTGGTAGTTGGGTAAACTTTCGGGCCTCATTTTTTTCATCCACATGATAGTGGTACTATTACTAATATATATATGCTTATTTCTCCCTCTTTCTCGTTCTCCATTAGTTTTTTGGTGACAGTTTCAAGTTATTTTATTTCATTCATACCCAATCACCTTTGCAATTTATTGTCTGTGGTGCAATTCAACTTTCAGTTGATTGTTTGATTGTTGCTCAATTTGTCTTATTCTCAGAACGAGTAAAGAAACGATTAGGCATTGTTTCTATTCAAGCGGATGATCAAGGTAAATAATAAAAAGAATAGGGAAATGGATATCCACATGATGAAGCGGAATTTATATTGATCTTTCTTGTTTGTAATACAGTGCCTGTTTTGCAGGATGATGACGACGAACGCAGATAAATATTTTGTGAATCAAATAATAATATTATTTTGGTTTGTGTTCCCGAATATTTACTAAAAAAATACATTTCCCTGTTTTATTCCTCCTCCTCCTCCTCCTCCTCCTCCTCCTCCTCCTCCTCCTCCTACTTGTTCTAAGCTATTTCCTATAATTTAGTTATTGCCTATATTTTATTGTAACATCCAATAATTTACTTTCTATTATCTTTCTCTCTACCTCGAACATCATATCCCCAAGTTGTAATATATTTTATATAGACTTGTTTTTTTATTGTTTACTATACCCAAACATTTGGGTTACATGTTGTAAGGTTTTTTCTTGTTTAATCCGTATAACCAATTATAGGTTCGCTGATAGCATCAGGAACTTCTTCAAATTCTTTACCAGATAATTCTTTCATTTTTTCAAGATCAATAGGTTTTCTTTTATATATAAGATATTCTTTGATTTTTTCTGGATGTGATTTTTCTTCTCGATTGAATTTTGAACGAATTTGATTTCTTGTACGATTTGGAAGTACATGTTTAATCATTTCAAAATCCGTACCAAACATTGAAATAGCCTATATAGATGTATACATATAAATTCATAAGGTTTAATATAAAAGTTAGTTTAAATACGAATTCCTCCTTCCCATCCCATCCATGTTATATTATTATTATTATTTCTTCTTTTCTTACATCATAAAAATTTTCTGTTTCCGAGGGAGTCCACCTTGCTGATTGAACGTATTTACCATGAGTTCTGCTATTGACTTTACGTGACATGGTTGATTCTTCAACAATTTCCATTGCACTGGTATCCATCTCTTCATACTCATTTTGTCGTTCTACTGTTAATGAATCAACATCCAACACGATTTGACCATTGACTAAGCGCACTTGAGGAGCATTTGAACTAAATAACATCCATATATCCCATTAATAAAATAGATCACTAGACAGTTTTATAAATGTATATATTTATATATACATTCCACCCTCTCATTTCCAAACTTAAAATACATACGTTTCTTGTAATACAGAATCATCGCCTGCCTGCTGTTGTTGCTGACGTCGCTCTTTCGCTTCTCTTTGCTGTGCTTCTTCTTGTAACTGTTTTATCTGCTCTTGTAACCTTTCCTGCGCCTGCGCAGCCTCTTTTTCTGAATTAGACATTTTATTTTGTTCTTCCAATTTTTTCTTTTTTGCTACTCGATCGATTTCATGTTCTTTGAAATTTTTTGATACAACACCCGTTTGTAAATCACGAATAAAATCAGCCATAGGTCGATCAAGATAATCTTTCGGTGCAGGATCATCTTGTATATCATCAAGTGTTTTTAATTCTTCCGGGTCATAATCTTTACGTTTTCGACCTCTACCGCCACGGCGGTTTGTTGATTCATCGGCTGTTTCATCTTCTACATGTGATGATGAAACTGCTGTTGATTCTCTATTATAATTTGATGATGAATCTTGACCAGGTACAGATATACTAATGGGTGTACTTATAGGGGTTGCTTTATTATTATTTTTACTTGTAGATTTTTTCTTTGTTGAACGTTGTTTTTGTTTGCCCTTATCTTTGGGCGGTCCATTTGGTGCGGTAGTTGTTGTTTCTTTGTTTGACGTAGCAGAAGAAGAAGTAGCAGCAACTGATTCCGTTTCAGGTGTTGATTCCGGTACTGTCGACTCAGTAACAGTAGGAGCAGAAGAGGACGAAGAAGAGGGGACGACTTGCTGCACTTCTACTTCTTGGGTTGCGCTACTGGCAACTGTTCCGAGTGTTTCTGGTGGCGTTGAATTGTTAGTTATTGATTCATTTTGATTTGATAATGGTTGTGCTTGTGACGATTCTGTTGTTTGTACATTTTGTTTTGTTGATTCGTTTTGAGTTTGAGCGTCTGGCTGCTTGTCTCCTGTTGATTCTTTTTCTGCTTTAGTTTGATCTTGCGTTGATGTTGGTTGTGCTTGTTGGATCGTTTTTCGTGGTCGTGCTTTTACTTTTGGTGCAAAACTTCTATTGTTCTTATCTAACGTATGAGAAATAGAGAAAAATATATATATTATATAAATTACGTTTGTCTTTTTTGTGTGAATGATTGCCTTTTTTATAAAAAAAGATCGACACAAAACTTACTAACACTAAGTGATGTCAATGACGACATTTTATTTTATTTTACAGTGATTGTTAAAAAAAAGTAATGAAGTGCAAAAAAAAATATATTCAGCATATTTTTTTGACACTAAACTTTCTAATCCAGCTGTATGTCATAAAAGAAAAAAGCATGAAAATAAAAGGGAATTGCTACGGACAACCCAAGAACATACTATATTAGGTAATTTCGACTCTTACAGAGACCTCACATTCTATTTTTTCAAAAGCACACCACAATCTGATATAAGTACATCTTATCTGACCATATATATACCATATATACAGCCATCAGAATTGTATAGCTTGAAAATGTTTCTGAATCTGATATTAGCAGTTTAATTTTTCATGAATAGCAGTCAAAATTTCTCATTATATCGTTATGTACTAAAGTGGGAGATGTAGTCTATATGAAGATATGGTAAACAAGAAGCATTTACTTTCAATGTTAAATATGAGTGGACAACTAAGTGCTGCTAATGTCGATTATTTGTGAGAGGTATTCGCCAGCAATTCCCAAATAACATTATTTGTATATAATGAAACTCCAAGTACGTATATATAATAAATAAAGAATGTTGTGTGTACGTATTATCATAAAGAGAATATGTTGCTTGAAAGAAGTTTATTAATATTATCAATTAGAAAAAATTGTATGATCAAGGATAATAACAATGAACTACTGGTGGGTGCTCGAAGAAAGCTAAAAGTTCAAAGTTCTATCAAACGTAGCATGATTCAGAACAATCAAAAAAACATCTCCAAGAACTGAATGCGAGGTTTCACTTAAAGAAATTAGAATACTTAATATTTAATTTACAGAAATTATTGAATGTATCGACTCTTGATTTAATTATTGATGAAATTCCTTCAATGCACTCTTTAGTGTAATAGCTTAAAATTTTTATATTTATTAAATGAAAGACTTGGATTCCCGGCATTTCTGAAAATATTATCTCTTCCTTGCAGTACAATTGTGAAAATAAAAACGATATGTATAATATGGAAATAAAAAGGGGGATGGATAAATAAATACACGCACCCCGTTCGGATAGTAAAGAGAGGATTAATGGAGGTGAAGAAAAGATCATATACAAAAAGAAAACAATAACGTAGCCTAGGAAAAAAATAGAATAGATAAGATACTTTACGTAGGTGTTTGTTTGTGATTGTATGTGAGGAATAGACGAGAAGTCTAAAGTGTCTTCTAGATCTGGTTGATTGCCATTAATCAATCAATTTTACAAATATTATGGATAAATGTTGACCAGACGTTTTGCTATCTGTCGAGTGAGACTCCAGCTCGAGAAAGTGAGAGACAGTTCATGGTACAGTCTCGGATCTCGTATAGTAAAGGTGGAATATTACCAAATCCAATTTGGGTTTATTCATAAGCGGATTGATTATAGTCCAAAGGTATATTATGCTACAAACTGCATCTGCAATTATTGAGGAGGTATGAAGATAGTTAATGCATCCGCTATCTGACCAGGAGTTGATGCAATCCCAGAAATAGGCTAATAGATGGAGATTTCGGTCGATCTCTATGTTTTTTTCTCTCAAAGGTATGGTACCCATTTACGTTTATCGTCTTTAGTATTTTAATTCTCATCTCGTTTGTATACTTCAATCATTTTGCTTACCGAATTGTTCGGTGCGTTTTTATTCTTTCTTGAACTGTTCTTGTAAATTTGTTAAAAATGAATTATTTGAAGTTATGTGTTTTTATTATTTATCACAGTTTTTGTCCTAAAAAAAGAATAATTCAACTGATCTAACCATTATACTTATTGACAGATGTGTTGGAGCCATATAACAAAACTCAATTACAATGTTCTGATTTAGACATAGATTGATGGTAAGTTTGGAAGTACTATAAAAATAATTATCAAGAAATGGTCACTGATTATCTTAAGTCTACATCTAAAACGTTACATAATGAATCTTCTTCCAGTCATTCATTACTCGAAAATTGTGAGATCCTTATATAGTAAGTTTAATAGTATTAGGAGCCAAGGATAAGCAGTTATAAATAGAATGGGATGTTTGCTGTACTTCTATAACGACCTTTTTTATCATACGTATGAACCCAACAAAATCTCATAAATAGCAACCCCAACTTCATTATTTTACAATAATTTACTCAACAAGAATGGTACATCATTATCGTCAAGATAATCTTCATTTTACCACGTGAATTGATGACCCTTGAGGTACGTATATAGTGAAAAAGTACTTTTTCTTGTTAGCCATTATATATATTTGAAAAAAAAAATAGTATAAGATAGATATTTTATGTAATATGTATAAAATATTATATTTTTATCTAATCAATTGATTAGAATCAAGAATGTTATAGAATGGAAAGTTTAGATAAAATAAAAAGAAATAACCATAAAGAGATAAGAAGTAATTTGAACAAAATAACAATTATTATAAATAATTATGATACTAGGTAAATATATTAGTGAGACAATGGAAAGCACAATAACAGGCCCTAATGAGGAACATCTTCTCCTTCAGTGGACTGGTCTATGTCACGCTCAACATCACGCTCTTCTCTTCGTTTTTGCGCTTGAAGTTGTTGGTTTTCCGTACGATTCAGCCACCATCCTGGTCCATACTTGGTTAAGATTGGAACTAACGCAGTGTTTGTAATAAGAATCAAACCAAGGGTCGTAAACATCCAGCCTAAACCAATATGATCAATACCCGGTTCAATTGTCGAGGTTGCCACAGCACTATTATCAATATAGATGTTGAAATAAAGGGACTTAGCATTCAGAATCCACAACTTTACTGTATAAGATAAAAAAGTAAATTACCCGAGCATACTTCTAACTATATTATTGGTTGCTGTAATGGAGGCTCCTTTTCCAGGAAATAAGTCAATCATCAAAGTTTGACAAACGCTAAATACAGGAGTAATACTTAGCCCAGCTACAAATTAGTTTTTTGAAGAAAGATAGTCCATAGATGAGAAATTAAAAATAAAACATACTGAAATGATATTAATATTGAATGTCTTTGAGTATATAATAATAATGAAACTATAAATACCAATAAATTGTAATATGAGAGGTACAGCAAGATGTGTTTCAGCATAAAGGGTCCAGCCGTAGACAATAGTAACCACTTGACCAAGAGTGAGTTGCATCCATGCAGATCTTAAACGTGCATGGTAAATAGGAAAATCTGTGGATAGCTTCCCAGCTTTCTTGACCTGTTCAGGTGTCATTCCTTGTTTCTGAGCAGTGATTTTGAAATCACGATTAAGAATCTTACCACCCACAGTTGAACCTACCATACACCCAAACCCAAATGGAAGGTAACAAAGACCAACTTGCAATTGATCCAGTCCATAGATTCTTGAGAAATGGGTTGGTGTTGTTGTCATATAGGTATACAGGATCGCCGAGTAGCATCCATTAATAATCATAGTGAGCAATACATCTGGATATCGTAAGAACAAAAAAGGCTCTAGAATATTAGGGATCTGGCGAAAACGAGAAGAGTCCGCTTTTGGTTTTTTTGGTTCTTTTGTCAGTCTTCTTTTGAGCCACTGTTGAGGTGTAGGGTTGGCATAAGCTGTAGCTCCATTTCCTACAAGCGAGCGCAATGTCTCAGGCAAGAAGAATATGACAGCAACAATACCAACAACACCAACAATAAGCAATACCCAAAACACCCATCTTTTTTTAATAAATAGTCAAAAAAAAATATAAAGAAAGGAATTGAATAGAATTAATCTATGCTTTTCTTTTTGTTCTGTGAAAGTAGATGTTTCTTATTTTTTTTTCTTCTTCTTTGCTTTACCTCCAGGAAAGCTCTTCAGCAATTGCACCTCCGATAACGGGACCTACTGCTGTAGCCATCATTTGAGTTGATGTAAATATACTATAATAACCGCCACGTCTATTTTTTTAAAATAGAAAAAAATTCAGGTAATTAATTATTGATTAATAAGGGCCTACTTAGAAGAAGATATAACAAAAGTATTACTGTGAACTATAATTACTCTGCTGGTGTAGTGTAATCACCAATTACGCCAGCGCCTATATAATATTTACAATTTGAAATTGAGAGGTTAATTCTTTAAATCAAAAAATAAATATATCGAAAGAGAAAATAGAACAATTATATAATTACGCACCAAGAGCAATACCCGAACTTGCACCAAATGCTTGTATCATACGCATACCAAGAAGGAAGGGAAATGTTGGAGCCATTGCCAAACCGATACAGGCACCAATAAAGATTGTAAGAGTTCCAACATAAACTGGTCTTCGTCCCCATAGGTCACTACCTGATCCCCAAAAAGATGGAGACAGTGCTTGAAAAATCATGTAAACCGTCACTGTCAAATTAACAAGGGAGGTTGTCACATTGAAAGTCTTTTGGAAAAAAAAAATTTTAAAAAAAAGAAAGTAGACATAGTTAATTTCTGGTTTCTGATTTGCTTGAAAGCACAAGTCAGCGCCACACTAGCGCCACTACCACCACCCCACCCACAGGTACAGGCACACAACGCACACGCAGAAAATTGAAAATCTTTATTATTCTTATTCTTATTCTTATTAAATTACCTCACTTATAAGAGTGAGGGCAGGAAAATAAATTGTGCCAGAAAATGGAGAAACAAGACCAGCATATGATACAATAATGCATATAAGTAATTTCTTAGACTTTGAAAAGACACAATGTGGTTCTGTGCTCTCAGAATTTGTTTTTAGTAATTCATTATTACCAGATGATGCTCCATCAACATTGGCAGACATCATCCCCCCAGTAATAGTATTACTATTATTTTTAGAAGAAGTTTTACTTTTTTGACTCATATATAACTTTCTCTCTTTTTTTAAGAGAAAGAATAAATAAAACAAACTAGAAACTATTTAAGTAAAGGTATCTAAAGAGTGTGGGAAGGGGAGAAAATATGTGAAAGAAAGAAAGTGGGAAAAGGAGTTCTTAGGCATCTAGTGTATTACCGCCGCTCTTTTTATATCGATTAGGTCAACCGAACTCAGAAATTTCCGAAGGGAAATCATTTCCCCATTATTTTTTTTCAGATCTGAGTTCTCGTTTATATGATCAAATCATATCCATCAATATTACTACTTTCGTACGATCGCAACCAAAAAGTGGTGCGGTGCCATTCCCCCATGGTTGTGCTTAATTTGACTCCTCTGTCTTTGCTCGTGCCATTGACCTTATTACTATCCTAAGGTCTTCTATGTTTGGATTGACCAGATTATAGATCATAAAAAAGATTTTAAAGATGAACGTATGTACTTTACTTTCTTTAATAATACTCCAACTGCTTGATAATATGATGTAAGTATTTGATAATAATAAGATTAAATATATAGATGTAGCTTGTATTATTCTTATTATTTTTCAGCAAGCTAATAGTGAATATCTTTTAATTAACCTCGAAGATTCACTTAAAATAATTATTACTTTTGTTTATAATCAACTTTCGCATTATTTATAATTTCCAATTCAATCCTGTTATAATTACTCTATGTACGTATAATATAAATGTACAATATGGGTATTTTTAATGTGGCATATAATTCCAATAAGTTGATTAGGTCAATTGATTATCACCATAGTACAACTAAAACAAAAGAAAAGTTATCTAAACAAAAAATAAAAGCGTTGTTTTTTTAATGTCAGCATATTATTTATGCAAAGGTATACTTGCAGGACAGGATAGTAAGGCAGGATCTATGGCACGCCCGCAGAACAGCACGACTTTTAGTAGCCATCGATTATTACTTAATAACCATTATTCTTATTTCTAGACAATCTAAAAAAAATTGGGGGATAACCCCAAATCAACCATAGTTTTTTTTTTTTAATCTTAACCTTCTCCTTTGTTAATGTTCGCCTTCCCAGAATAATAAATCATGATCTTTCTCTATAGAATACCAAACTTGGAAGCCGGAATCGCACAGCAATCTTTTCTATCAGGCCACAAAAGTTATACATATATTAGCAAATATGAAATATTAACGCTAATAGTGAAACTTAGTAATTCATATTATCATTGTGTAGAGCATTATACATATTATAAATCAGCATTTCCACCGTTCTTATAAAAATAATCATAATATATTATACAGTATGTACATTATTCTTAAATATTAATTATTGACAAGGTGTTATGTGTCCCACTCAAAGATGTAGATATTATAATATTGTAAAAATATATTAGATAGTAATTCTATTATATTTTAATGTAGATTATCCTCCTGTTCCTTGTTCCTTTTTTGCTGTTGTCGTTGTCCCTTCCTTTCTCGTCGTTCCTCTCGTTTTGACCACCACTTTGGACCGAACTTAATCAAGATTGGTATAAAAGAGGTTGTAATCGTTAAAATTAATCCAATGATACTAAATAACCAACCTAACCCAACACGATCGATACCCGGTTGAATAGTTGCGGTTGCTATAGCACTGTAAAATCAAAAGGAAAGATTGGTAAAAAAAAAACAAGTTAATAGATAAATATATAGATGTATTTACGGGATAAGCAATATGTCAGTCATTGTACCCAAATATACTTCGAACAAGATTACTAGTCGCTGTTATAGTTGCACCCTTGCCAGGAAAAAGATCTATTACAAGCGTCTGACAAACGTTCATTACTGAAGCGATACTAGCACCACCTATAAAACAATAATATAATATGTAACAAATAAGTAAATAATCAAAGATAATAACGCAATTATAAAATAAAATAAAATTGGAAGGGAATACTACCAATAAATTGCAAAACGAGAGGGACGGCCAGATGTGCTTGAACATATAACGTCCAGCCGTAAGTAACAATTACAATTTGACAAATTATCATTTGTATCCATACAGTTCGCAACCGAGCACGATATATGGGAAAGTCCAAGGCCAATTTCCCAGTTTTTCTAACTTGCTCAGGATCCATTCCGTATTTCCGGGCAATAATCCGGAAGTCCCGATCGACCACAAATCTACCAGTAGTAAATGAACCGACAACAGATCCAGCTCCATAAGGTATATAACAAAGTCCCACTTGTAATGTGTTCAAGTTATAAATATCAGAAAAATATGTGGGGGTTGTTGTCATGAATGTAAATAGCATAGCCATATAACACCCATTAATGATCATGATTAAGATAACATCTGGGTAACGTAAAACCATAAACGATTCGACAAAGCCCGGAAGTCTTTTGAAACGAGAATTGCTATTTACTGTAGTATTGTTTCCGGATATAAATGATGATGGCGATTGTGTTTTTTTATCCGCATTTTGTCTCAATAATCTTTTTTGTTTGATCCATTGTGAAGGTGTAGGATTCGCTTGAATAGATCCATTTCCGACAAGAGCTCGCAAAGTTTCTGGTAAAAAGAAAAGAACTATAATCAAACCGACCGATCCAATCATTAAAAGTATCCAGAATATCCATCTGTTTTAGATCATTTGATAATGTAACGTATGGAATATATAAATGACATTATTTACAATCTGTAGAGCATCCTGCATAGGTAATAATAACCATTTTAATGTTAATTACCTCCATGAAAGTTCATTTGTGATTACCCCACCTATAACAGGTCCAATTGCTGTAGATGATAACGCAAACGATGTGAAGATACTGTAATATGCACCGCGTCTGTATGGAATGTACACGCATGATTAGTACACCATTATATTTTAGTAAAATAACATGATCTATTTATATATATAGCACATTACTCTGCAGGTGTAGTGATATCTCCAATCACGCCGGCACCTATTCGTTTTATAAAAAAAAATTAAAGCTCTATTTCAATGGATCCTATAAATAATAATAAATAATATAATGTCAACTGTACCAATAGCCATTCCGGAACTTGCACCAAACGCCTGCAGCATACGTAGAACTAAAAGAGTGGGAAAGGACGGTGTATTAGCTAACGCAATACAGGCGCCAATAAAGATCGTCATTGTACATAGATAAATTGGCCGTCGACCATAGAGATCTGAGCATGGACCCCAAAATGACGGCGAAACACCTTGAAACACCATATATACCGTAATTGATAAATTGACGAGTGAAGTAGATACTTCAAAACTCTTTTTAGATCGGACGTAATAATATGTATTAGAGTATAAGTTTTCAGAACACGAATCATTCTCTTTTCTTTAGATTTTACCTCACTTATAGGTGTAAGAGCTGGATAGTAAATCGTACCAGAAAAAGGGGATATTATTCCAGCACATGATACCATGAAAGTAATCAAAAGTTTTTTGGACTTAGAATAAATTGAATATGGTTGTTGCTGTCGTTCTTGTTCTATTTCTACATTAATGGATGTTTCTTTTGTCTGACGTTGATTATGCATGTCAGAAACTGAATTGTCTTCTCCATAGCTCTTAGTCGTTTCTTCATCAGTCAATATAATGTCATTGCGAATTATCGAAGACGCGTCGTCATTTTTTACGTGATCCGGTAGCATATATTATTTTGGTCAGTGGAAAACGAATTAAAGAGACAGAACGTACAATTACAAAATATTTGTTTCTATCATTACTTTTTTTCCTTTTTGTGCTTCAAAAAATAATCGTGGGCAACAATCCCATAATGGTATAGTTGTTTATACCCACAGTTAATTTATTATCCGTCATCAAAGAAATGAATTGTTTCAGTATACATTTATGATAACATCTCTCTTCATCATTATTACTAAACATGAGTACGATACAATGTCGATGTTTCACAAAAGGAAATATTGTCAAGCTTTTAGAATACATATTACATAATATAATAATAAAGTGGGTTTCCTCATAGATAAGAATAAAATAAATTGGTGGGCTCGAAAAAATATGCATTATCGGCGTTCCTTCCTTCTCTCTACTCTTTATGCTTGATGATTGGTTCAATAAGAAAAAAGTAACAAAAGGAAATAGGCTTACGTGTACTGTTCACAAATTTGGTATAAACCAGTTTATCGGGACAAAAATAACCCATTATCCCAAGTTCTCGGTTTTAACGTGTCACGGATCGCGTTTTCAGCCATACGATGTTTTTAGTTGCCTTGGGTCACACATAATTTGTAGATAAAATACGGGATTATGAAAAGAAGCATAAGTTTAGGGTATGATAATACAAATTGAAAATTAAGGCTAGTAAAACCTGTGAATTGAGACTATCTTATTATGGAGCATATAAACTCTGTGATAAGGTATATATCACGAGGTACTGGTTGTTAAAAAAAATACACACAAATCATACCTTATACATTTTGTTGATTGCACAATAACATACTTAACTACTAAATATATTTTTTGTTCTGTAAACTGGATTAGAGATAGTTAGTTATTATGATCACACTAATGATGATAAGGTGTACTATGATGACGTAGAAAGAATTCTTTGTTGTGGGTCTAATGCGTACATTTTTTACCTCTTGTAATTTGAAACAAATGCATTATACAATAAATTTATACGGTACACAATTGCGCTGCTAAGATACGTGCGAACTTATGAACTGATCAACAAATTACGGATCAGCTGTTTCGCTATACAAAATAAAAAAAGGAGTAAATTGCCACGGTGCAAGAATGTAAACAATTAGTCCCCCAAATGCATAAATGCTTTAAAATTTATCAAGACGCCCAATCTCTGGCATATGATTATGCATCCTGTCAAAATTGTCTTGCCATTTTTCTAAATGATGTAATAGCCTACTACAGAAAATTTTCTACCTTCGTTACGCCAAACTAAAATGATTTCAAGAAATTCCATGCATTACATATTGGATTTCCTGCCGCTAAAAACAAGTTCAGTGCCATGGTTTTTGATTACATAACGATTATCTCTCCAGTAGACTAAAATATTTATCCCCGCGTGTATACGGGATAGGCTACTACTACTACTTATGAACGTGCATGCACCTTCAGCGTTATATCCCCCATTTCAGTTACTTTTTACGCCAAGGTATTACTCATCATATTTGTGATAGTAACTTTACTTACTCGGATAAACAAAACTGCTCCAAGTTCAAACAGGTTTTTGATTATAATTATCAGAAACGAGGGACTTAAGGGGAAAACTCTTAATTTAGAAATGGTGGCTTTTTAAAAATTACAAACAGGAGAGCTTCTCATAATAGTGTTGATAATTATTCATAAAGCAAATAAATTATTCTTTGTTGTTATACTTGTATATTACATGACAAAATTTTTATTATGGTTGCTGTCACTATTATAATTGCTAAATAATTTATAAAATAATTTAAAGTTTACAGATATTATATCACAAGAGATTTCGAATACAAAATAGTTATTACTCCCGTCGTTTGGCAGACCAACCCGGACCATACTTAATTAGCACTGGAATAAATGCATTACTTATCATCAGGATCAAGCCGAGAGTAGTAAACATATATCCTAACCCAATACTTTCTATCCCAGGTTCAACTGTCGCAGTCGCCAAGGCACTATCAGAATAATCAATATAAGAAAAAATGAATTAGGAAAAGGCTTTTTTTCTAGATATATAAAAGTATATCAGCATTTACCCAAGTGAGCTTTTAATAATGTTCCCGGTTGCGGTAATGCTTGCACTACGACCAGGAAAAAGGTCTACCATTAATGTTTGACAGCAATTAAGCACCGATGCAATACTTAAACCAACTATAAAATGATAATAATAAGTATAACAGGTTTCCCTAAATCCAACATTAAATATTATAGAAAAAGTAGTACCAATAAATTGTAAAACGAGTGGAACAGCAAGATGTGCCTGCACATACAAAGTCCAACCATATGCAATTGTAACTAATTGGGAAATCGTGAATTGTATCCAAGCAGATCGCAAACGTGCACGATAAATAGGAAAGTCTGGATCTAGTTTACCAGATTTTTTGACCTCATCAGGTTGCATCCCTTGTTTTTCGGCAATGATTTTAAAATCACGATTTAAAATCCTCCCTGCAATAAATGAACCTACAACACTCCCAATTCCATATGGAATATAACACAATCCAACTTCGAGCGTGTTCAATCCATAGATGTTTTGGAAATGAGTAGGGGTTGTTGTCATGTAAACAAACAGAATAGCATAGTAGCACCCATTAATGACCAAAACTAAAATCACATCAGGATATCGTAGCACCATAAATGGTCGAATAAAATTGGGAAGCTGTCGATACTGAGAAAATGTTTTTGTTGTGCTTTCCGTTGGTTGATTTTGAACTTTCGATTTTGATATTTTTCGCTGAATCCATTGTTGAGGTGTTGGGTTGACAATAATAGAGCCATTACCAACGAGTGATCGTAGTGTCTCAGGTAAGAAAAATAGAACCACAAGTATGGATACAACACCAATGATTAATAAAAGCCAGAAAACCCATCTAGATTTGTTTGTTTGTTTGTTTTGTCATTATTAATCAACATGTTCGTGGAATTCTTTTTTATTGAATGCTACGCTTTTATTTTTGCTTTGTTTATTTTAATATTATTTACCTCCATGAGAGTTGCTGAGCGATAGCACCCCCTACTATTGGACCGAAGGCAGTTGTTGCCATGACACATGATGTGTATATGCTAAAATATGCGCCACGTCTGTGATTATGCGTGTTCAAAACAGTAATGAGTATAATGCGATAATAAGGTAATAGTGTTGTCATACTAATAAAAAGCGTTGTATATTACTCTGAAGGTGTAGTGATATCGCCAATAACTCCCGCACCTAAAAAATAATTATTAGTACATATATCAACAAATGCATTGAGATATCCTTCTTTTTTGTACTACTTACCAAGTGCACCACTTGAACTGGAACCAAAAGCTTGCAGCATACGTAAAACAAGGAACACAGAGAAACTTGGTGCCATCGCCAAGCCAATACATACAACACTGTAGATTGTCAATGTAAGAAGGAAAATCGGACGGCGACCCCATAAATCTGCAATGGGTCCCCAAAAACTCGGTGAGAATGCTTGGAATACCATATACATTGTCACTGTCAAGTTGACAAGGGTGACTGTGACATTGAAGTCCTATAACAAAAAGAAATATTATGTATTAAGTTTTATTTTCAAAAAAAATTCAGACTCGCCCAGTTTAGATGCTTCTTTTTTCAACCCCTTGATTTTATTTTATTTTATTTTTTGCATGTCTAAAATAAATTATACCTCACTAATAGGAGTAAGAGCCGGATAATAAATTGTGCTAGAAAATGGCGAAATAATACCAGTAAATGATCCAATGCAAGCAATCATCAATTTTTTTAACGGTCGATGGATACAATGAGGTTCTTCTATGAGTTTTTCTGAATGTGTATCTTTTGTATGACATGTCGAGAAAGCTGTTGAGCTACATGGGTATTCTTCATTGCCCGATTCTAAATTGTTTAACGTTTCGTTACTTTTGGTATTCTCGTCATTATTATCAGTAGCCTCTTCTTTAGTAGTCATGATATATTTGGGGAAAGAGAAAGAATCAAAACAACTGATAATAAAATGAAAGAGAAACGTTGTGATAAGTATTCGCAATGATCTAATATTTTTATTTGGTTATTTGTTTTTCTTTTTGAAAGGAGGTGGATCGATCTCTCTAAGAAATTATACCGCCACTAAAAAGAGAGAAATAAAATAAAAACGCCTATTGATTTTTTGATGGTACTACGATACTTCTCTTTGTTTAGTAAATAGCTGGCCGATCATTACTGAAAAATAGACATCGTTTTAAACTTTAAAGTTGACTAACTGCATAAATACCGTACATGGATTATATACATCGTTTGAAACTAGCTGTTACATTTGAGCAGTAATTTTAAATGCATATAAAATCTTGGATTTTTGTTGTTAAATTAATTGACTACAATAATATATTTGATAATTCCAAGTTATAGACGATAATTAGTATTATACTTATTATTGTTATTTAAAGCACTTAGTTGCATGATACTAAACTTCCGAAATGGAAAAATGCACGTGCGATCGTGTGTAATCATTTTAATCGAAAGTCCTTGAGAGAATGAGAGAGAAGTAGATTTATACCGCGCACCAGGCCTCAGGTGTGGAGAACGCGTGCGTAGGACAACAATTGTTGTGCCGCATTTGATCGACATAGAGTAGCACAAACCAACATCTTTCAATTCATTTTTTTTTTCAAAAAATAATAATACAAACGAGGCCAAAACCTTTGATGATAAAGATTAATATACTCAAAATAAAAGTCCACAGGTAACGAAACACAGCATGTCAAATAATATGAAAAATTGAAAATCTGTACAACCCTTTAATAAAGTAGGGAGGTTAACAAATGCAGTTCTTATTTTACACGATTTTTTTTTACCAATCAAATAAAAAAGGAAACGCTTAGAATTTCGGTTTCTTTTTGTGGAAAAATTGTATCTAAATAAAAGGAGGCTTATACAACAAAGTAAGCTTTCCTAAAAATCAAATAAGGTGACTTATCAATGATATTATTTTATAACACCTGGTCTTAAATTCATAATCGTGTGGTGTTGTGGTTTAAGATAGTTAAACAGTTACACTTATTTTTGAGATTGTTCCAATCACGGATAATATCAATATTTGGTGGAATAAGTGAGACGAGAAAACCCTTAATTGTTTTGGCTTTTGATTTTGCATTACATACTATGCCTCCTTGACACCTCTACTAACTTAGTATTTTGTTGTTTATTCCTCCCGTCTTCTTTTTCTAAAGTGGCTTTCCATAGAGAAAATTGGAATCAACGGTGAATATATATGTATATATCCATCTCTAATATTCTCGAAAGTAATTTTCTATTCCCTTATTATGTAAGCCAACAAGCCTTATTGATAATAACAACAAGTAGATAAAACTGGACTTGTTTATTAACTCACCGTATAATTATATATATAAATATAATATAACAATGATCTGCTAAAAAAATATGAATGGATTTTCAGCAGTATATGAAGAGTAGATGCTTTTATAAGTTACTCTATAAATAGATCAGCTCCATCATCTTATCATACATTTGTTCTAGATTCTGCTTTTTTTAATTGATGCTCTTCACCTTGGCACAAACCTCGTTGTTGTGAATAATGAAAACTTTTGAAATGTTATCATTTTTTCATTATATAATGTCATCAGACCGGTATTTACGCACGTACTGTTAGTTATATTAACATTTAATGTAATAATGATAGCGCAAAAGTAAACTATCGTCGTTATTATTTTGTGGTGCTGGTGTTAAATTTTACATTCGCGTACTTACTAACAAAACTAATAAAAATAAAAATGTTATGATAGCCGAAAATATATTATACTTCAAGTAGGGTGAACGGAAGACGCAGGTCCTTAAGAATGTACAACAAACCCTATTGGCGATTTATAATAAACTGATGTTGCTAATTGGTGAAAGATAGCGTGATCCGGGATAAATAAAGACAACCTTATATAAAGTAGGAAAGAAATGATATGTATTGAATTTCAACTTTAGTGATATACTTGGTTCCGGTTCCAAAAAAAAAAAAAATAGAGAGGGTGGCGAGGATTGCCAGTTTATACATATCATAACCGAGATAATTGATAAATGGGTTACTATAGCAACACTACGTAAGTGATGTTGTTGTATAAAATAAATAATATTTTCTAAACTGGTATACCTGGTAGTACAGAGAAATAAAAAAAATATGAAGGGGAAACTGGATGTATAAATGTTAGAACAACTTGTCTATGTATTGTCATATAAGGTACATAATATGATGTATCTAATAGTAGTTGTCGGAGCAAAATTCTGTTACGTATTGGTGATCTCCTTATATTATTTTACATTGCATAGAACAAGGGGTGTTAAAATCTTGTTCTTTATTACAGCCTTATAATTTATTATGAGCTTATCAAGCAGACGTCAAAGAAAGAGTTCGTACAAATAAGTCGTGTTTCAAGATGATCATGAAGGCCACCTTCCTTATCATTACTCACAATACAAAAGATAATCAACAATAATAAATTGGTAAATCATTTTATTAATGAATTTGAGCAATATCCCAATAAGGAGAAACGACTAGAATCATTATATATTGCAGAAGTTTTATATAAAAAAAGGGGGTAGGAAGGATTATCAATTTATCCTCTGTAATTATCACTATTACTTCTCAGTTATTGATAACCCTTTTTTCTTGTGCGCAATCTCCTTGTGTTTTTCATGTTCTTCTCGACACACTCACCATCTTAGATTATATTTAAATACGACAAGGATAAAAGCATTATTAATGCACATGACCCAATCGCGGAGTAAAAACATGATCTTAATACTAACTCGATCAGTACCAGGTTCAATGACAACAGTAGTTATTGTAGGGCTATTTTTAGCATTAATTATATAAGATAGATGTATTGGTATAAAAATGCGTGGCGACCATTAGCACACTTACTTTGTTTAATTTACTTTTTCTTAGAAATTATAAGAGATATTATAAGCAAGAAGTTTGAGAGTAATATATATATTTAAATACTTTTATTTCTTTTCATTCTACCAAAATTAAATACTAAATTCATTCATATTGTTTTTTTTTATTCTAATAGCCTAGAGAGTAATTTTTGGAATTTTAAAACGATCACTATCAACAAACACTTTGAGTAGTAATGTCTTTAATATCGTATACATTTACTTGGTATACATGGCAGCGCATATTTATTTACTGTTTATATGAATGGTGTATATTAGCAGCAGCCACATGTTATTACGCTAATGCATCTCTTGGTGCTGAAAATGGAATAAAATTTTGCTGAAAAAAAAAATAAGCAAAAGCTGAAAGCCTTGTTTTTCACTTCATGATGATCGATACAATAAAAAAAAAGTATAAATGTGACAACTTTGTTTATACTACATGTATATTTCATTTCATTGTATTTATAAAATCCAGCAACGTATATAAATGATGTAATAATGCTATCTACTATAGAATATAATATTAGGTAAATTAGCATAACGTTTAAACTATATATCTTTGGTTTAAATAGTAATAACCAGAATAACACCCGTGGTTGATCTAAACAAGATGTAGAAAAAACTGAGTGTTTACTGTAACTTCTTGTCTGATGCTTAAAAATATTCTGAATGGTATGATATACTGCTACTACGCGACTACTGTGTTATTCGTATTTTTTCGCTTTGCTAAACGGTGTTTATCTTGCTCGGCTCGTGCAGTTCTCCATTGTGGGCCATATTTGATTAGAACTGGGACAAGACCAATAGTGATTGCTAAAATTAAACCGAGGATTGTGAATATCCAGCCAATTCCAACTCCATTAATTCCTGGTTCAATAGTAGATGTTGCTATGGCTCTATGAAAAATAGTCATAATATTATAAAAATAACAAGAGCTATAATTATCAGTTTATGCATTTTTAAGAAAGTGATAGATTCATTGCAAAGATTGTTACCCAAAAATACATCGGACTAGGTTGGCACTAGCGGTTATGGTTGCACCGCGTCCGGGGAAAAGGTCCGTTGACAATGTCATAATGGAGTTAAATATAGGAGTCATACTCACACCAGCTCGAAAATGAATAAAAATAAATAAAACAACAATTTATAGGTAGTTTGTTAAAATTAAGATATAGACATAAACTTGTAGTAATATTTTTTTTTTTTCGTTTGCATACCTAAGAATTGCAAAATGACTGGAACAGCAAGATGAACTTCTTTATACAAGGTCCAGCCATAGACTATAGTGACACCTATACCGAAAGTCATCAAAACCCAAGCAGAATGGAGACGTGCACGATGGATAGGGTAGTTCAGTGCAAGCTTTCCAGATTTTTTAACCTCATCGGGAGCGATACCTTCCTTTCCAGCAATTGTCCTAAAGTCTCTGTTGATTAACCAGCCACTAACCGATGCGCCAATAACACACCCCAACCCATAAGGGAGATAGCATAAACCAACTTGAAGCTCATTAAGACCATATATTGTTGTGAAATGGGTTGGTGTTGTTGTCATAAAACAATACATGATCGCAGTAAATAAGCCATTAATTACCAAACTGATACAAATATCAGGATAGCGAAGAACAAGGAAAGGTTCCAAAAAATTAGGAATTTTTTTGTGGGGGCGTTGTGCTTTAGGTTTTCGTGTGTTTTCTTTTGACAATTTTTGTTTGATCCATTGCGACGGTGTTGGATTGGCATAAATACTTCCGTTGCCTACAAGTGACCTTAAAGTTTCTGGTACAAAGAAAAAGATAGCGAAAAAAGCAACCACACCCATAATAAACAGAATCCAGAAAACCCACCTGTAATATTATATATATATATATATATATATATTATTAATATTACTGTTATTATTCACAAAGATATTTTGTTTACAAAAAAATAGAAAAGGTGAATTATACCACTCACCTCCATGATAGCTCTTCAGACACAACACCACCCAAAACTGGACCAATGGTCGTAGAAATCATTTGGCAGGAACCGAATATACTAAAATAACCACCACGTCTATTGTTTAACAGAAAGTTAGTATCGAGCATACACAATGCAGCTAAAAAACAAGAGAGCGAAATTAAAAGGGTTACTTGCTCAGCAGGTGTACTGAAATCACTAATCACACCAGCGCCTAAATATGTTCATATATTCCATTTTTATTAGTGTTTTTTTTCTGTATGGATTTCGAAAAAGAATAGAATGTAAAAGATTACCAAGTGCAATAGCTGAACTTGCACCAAATGCTTGAAGCATGCGCAAAACCAGAAGAGCTGGATAAGAAGGTGCTAGTGCCAAACCAACGCAAATACAAATAAATACTATGAGTGTACCAACATAAACGGGTCGACGTCCAACGAGGTCACTAAGTGGGCCCCAAAAAGATGGAGCCAGGGCCTGAAAAATCATATACACTGTCACTGTCAAATTTACCAAAGATGTGGAAACGTTAAATTCCTAATAGTAAGTCAAAATAATGTAAGTCTTAATTGGTAAGCAAAAAAAAGTAAAAATAAAGTTCAAATACAACATTATAATGACCACCTGATGATCTTCTCACCTGGCTGATTTGCGGTAAAGCAGGATAATAAATTGTACCAGAAAATGGAGAAACAAGACCGGCATAGGAAACAATAAGAGTTATCGTTAACTTTTTAGATCTAGAATATATGGAATGAGGTTCTTCTACTCTAGGAGTTTCTGCCTTGACCGATGAACATTGTTTCTCAATATTAGCAACGTTATTTTCGGATTGTTCTTCTGCTCTCTCGGTTTCTAGACTGATGTGAATATCATTATCAAGAGCAACAACAGTATTATTACTATCGCCATTATTTGTTTCTGAAGATCTACCAAGTTTATTCTCCATTGTTCTTGGTTTTTTCTTTATTTTATTTTTTGCACAACAGTGAACAATAATGTAAAGAAGAACTGGTGTACACGACTTTTTATATTGAGAATAAAAAATTAAGATTTTGGAGGGGAAAATTTTTACCACTATTTTACTATTTAAGTAAAATAGTACTATCCCGATTCAGATCAAGAGTTCCGACTTGAATCACAGAACAAAAACTTACTTTCTGTACTGTTTATAAGCAACAAATACATCCCTTAATTGCTTTATGTACAATTATTACAAAAACTGTATAGTATTCTTAAATAAATTACATATGTAGTAGGTGGATATGTAATAGTTATTACGGTTTTTTATTAAGTTCAAGGGACAAGGAACTTACAAATGTAATAAAAATTATACATACTCAAAAAACGACTTGTTATATATAACACAGTAAGTCAACGGCGAATTTGGTTCATGTTAAAACGGTGTAATTCTACAATTGAAGTTTTTTTCAGACCACGTAGTCTTGCGTGCATTACAAACATCGTAATATCTGTGTAAAAAAAAGCAATTATCTTACGTACGGATACCACATAAAAGGCTAAGAGTTCATACTTGAAAAAAAAGACAGCTTATCCACGGATTAACAAACTGCCAACGGTTCAAATAGACGTAATTTTAGTAAGAGAACCTGAAACAAATAAAAACTGATGGTTGTTAAAGCCATGCTGGATCTATCTATTCATGTTACTCATTGTGTTTCTTAATAAAGCTGGATCCCCATGTTATATGAAAGAATAAAATAAAATGCATTCCATTATTTTAGTTTAACATTCTGACACTACGTATATATATGGTGATAATTGTGATTGTAATTCTACTATACTGTACTGTACTTATGTTAGAAGAGATAATCCAATAAGATTATGCTATTTGCTAAAACGAATGTCAACAGTGTTCCTGTCGATGATTTTTAAAACTGACCAATCGGTTTCGCGGATGCAGCATTAAACGGTGCTATCGCCGAAAATCATTCAGCCAGGTGTAACCTATCCGTCGAACATGTCTGAAATAGAAATAATATTTTTCAAGATATCTAACACCACATCTCTTAATTTCTTTAAACCTTTTCAATTAATAAGAAAAGTTTTTTTTTTTTTTTTTTTTTTTTTTTTTTTTTTTTTTTTTTTTTTTTTTTTGCAAGTGAGCATATCTGCCAAACATCTATAAAATGTTGGCAGTAGTGTAACGTTTTTGACTGAGAAACTGGCCAACCCACTTTATTTTCAGTTGCCTAAAGCTTGCATGTATTATAATAACAGAGGTATGAAACAAGATACTTTATACTATCTTGTCATCTGGGGATGATAGTCATGTTATTTTGGCGTAGTTAATAGCTACGTACTTTTCTTTTTATATTTTATAAATGGTCATTTAGTTTAGACATTTTTATTATACATACGTAGGATGCATAATTTTTGAGTACTTCCATTTTCGGTAATAAAAGTAAAGCAGTCAAATGTTTCTAGTACAAGTAAAATGGAGAAAGTCAATGTCTGAGCCCTTTTGGTCCTTATAGTTTTACTTATTAAATTTTAACATCAATATAAAAATTATTAACTGATAATGTTGACTAGAGTAGGGGGTATTATTAAGCTGAATGAGGTGCATCATAGTACCCAAAAATAAACAAAAATCAAAAAAGAAAAAAAAAAAAAGGTACCTTCCTTCAGGCACTTTTGGGTAGTTTTTGGATACTTCTGGGCTCGTTCAGTAACTAAGCACCCAAAAATTTAGTGCACCCGTTTGAAAACTAAGCTTTCGACCATTGACCGCGAAAAGGTGTTGAAAGTGTATGATGCATTGTTACTAGATGAAAGTACATGCTGGGTGCTGAAGGTAACCAAACGACAAGCCATAATCGAAGAAAGGACACCGTGGTCAGTTGAAAGAAAAATGCGTGAATTTGTTGCAACTCTTACCTACGTTCAGTAAGTATTGTTCATGGGGAGTAAAATAAAATAATAAAAAACGAAATGAGTCACTAATTCATTTTCAGACCTAGTTTATCACTTATTCTTAACACGGATGATTTGAATTGGGTCGATTATTTTAATAAGGAAGAGCTGAATGAACTCAAGAATAGTGGACAGCCTCTCCTTCAACGCGTACACAGCGAACTCAAACTCAAATTCGAGGAGATTGAAAAGTTGGTAGGTCTGTGTATGCAAACGGTAACACATGTAAATTTCAGTATTCTTAATTTAATTCGGTTATCGTAATATTATATGTATATAGAAATCTGCTTTGGATGTTTATAATTATGGGCGACTCATTGATCACCATTCCGTTGAACAACCTTTGCTTGCGTGGCTATCCCAAACCTTAATGCAAATCGCAAACTTTTTTATCCCTGGCGCGCCCACATCTACTCAAAATATGTTGGAAAGTAATAAACAGTATTATCATGGGGTTTGTTGAACACAATTCATCGTAAGTCAGACATTGAAGCTTTGGGGTGAGTATAAAATTTATTTGGATGGGGCTGGTAAAAACAAGAAAAAATTGGGTATTCTGTGCTGACAAAAATTTCATTATTTAAAGAAAAGAAAAATGTAGTACCTCTCATTCTAAAACCTTGGATTTCAAAACGCAAACTATCTGCTGTCGATGAAATTGAACGTGAAAGATTGGTCGAAGACTTGATACAATTTATATTGGCAGGGGCATTGAATTGGGTGGATTAGAGGCAGGTCCCACAAAAGATAACACAAAAGAATTCGAGGATTCTATGTTGAAACTCTCATTCGTTTTCAAGAACATGTTGAATGAAATTCGTGAGCTGTCGTCCTTCACTCACACATAAAGCTCATGTTCTTGGTTATAACATAAATGGTATGTATACAAAACAATAATAATAATAGTAATTATAATACAAGACTGATGAGAATATATGCGCTAAAACAAATCAAATACGATAGGTGATGCTGTTCGTTTAATAGATGCGGATATTCTTGATGGTCATATTGTAAGGATTCGACGAATAAGTGAACTCGAGTATCCATCAGATAATGATGACTATATTTTAAAGGTCGTGTCACTGCTAGAACTAGCTTCATATGGAAAAGCAATTATCGATGACACTTATTCTTTGGAGAATTACTACGGGCGCAGCATAGAGGGGATATGTTAGGGTCGTTATAGTACGCTGCGCCCGTAGTCTGACTTTAATCTTTGATCCATTAAAAACTATCCTCACTTGAACAATTACTTCTATCTTTTTCATTGCTTTGGATTTTTTTTTGAATATAATGCTTATTGAGGATGTTTTTAAATAAAGTCATCTTTGTCATTTTTATAAATACCTTTTATAATACATAAAGTATAGAATGTTAATATATAGATGAACATCTGGTACGTAGACCATTTAATACAATTAGGTATTTAAAGAGATGATAGATTGTCCAAATAATTTGTGCATATGAAAACAAGAATGTATCAAGATTGTATTATATACATTAGTGATATCAGGATATCATATTAACAGTAAAATAATAGGTGGTACATGAAAATAAGAAATAATGATAGTTTAATATAATAAAAGATATTATAAAAATATATGATAATCAAAATATTGAAAGATAATAATAAATCAGTATAGGTATACATTAAGTTCGTCTTGTATTTTCTGATAAACGTTTGAGCCAAACTTTTGTAGACTATCATACAGATTCTTTACTGCGTCTTTTATACAAAGTATTGTCACAATCTTTCTAAATCAGTCGAATCTCACATTCCGGGATCAGGTATTTGTTGGATGACCTGTATTATAGATAATATCGGTGTAGTGTCTGAAGCAACAACTATTTTTTTTGAGTGAATGAGTTATACATATATTATCCTGATGAATTGCTTACTGAATTATAGTTTAATTACATGTATAATATCCTTTGTTGTATACCAGAATCATCATCAGATATTTAACACAGATTCAAAAATTTTATTTTGGAATCATCAACACTTTTTCTTCCTCACTGTTATTTGTACTCTTTGTTGTTTTCATATTCAGGATACTTTTCTAATTTCTATTTTATTATTATTTCTACTCTTATAGAGCATAACACCTATAGCAAAGGTAAATTATTCTACGTACTTAATAGCAAAAGTAATTGTTCAAGTGAGGATGATTTTTAATGGATCAAAGATTAAAGTCAGACTACGGGCGCAGCGTACTATAACGACCCCCTCTATGCTGCGCCCGTAGTAATTCTCATTCTTTGTGCTGTCAAACCCGCAACTGGCAATTCAAGTCCACTTCCTCCATCATTTTCTCCCAGTATTGATAACCAAGTTCAATCTTCGAACGCCTCTGATGCTGCTAAAAAAAATCTCGTAAAAATACAAATTAGTTTCTCTCAGCATTCATTTCCTTCACAGCTAATCCAACTTTATTTCTACACATCCAATACACCCCACTCCATGAAGTTATGTGCATCATTTTCATTATTATCCATCTTCTATGATCGTCTACGGTCGTTCTACTATCATCATAAATACCTTATCATATTTACTATTTCGTTTCCTCATCGTTGTCATTTTCTCATTATTTTTTATCATCATCGTTTGTCTCATTACATTCTTTTATTTTCCCCACATGAGTATATTGAAAAGATTAACAAAAACAACTGTTTGGTATTATCAAAACGTACTCACAACCTAATACCCAAGATTAGAAATAAGCATTTTCAATAAAGATAATTCATGTCTTCTATTTTTTTTTCGTTTGATAATCACTATTTTACTTTCTGTTGGTAGTCAATAATGGATGATTTCCATTTTGACTTCTGGGACAAAAAATTATGTGTGTAAGCGTCATTTTAAGGTGTATCCTGACTTCAACCGTCATTTGTCCGAAAGTGAAATATCGCCGGGTAATAATATTGCCACCAATGAGATTGTAAAGTTTAGAAATAAAAAGAAAAAGAATGAGAGAGAGAATGAGAGAGAGAGAGACATCTAGTCATTTTTGCCAATTCTACGATGAGAGCGGTATCTTCGTGATGTAAATTTTTTAACAAGTATAAATGCTTCGTTTACATTATTCATATCATTATATGTATGAATGTAGCGCCAGCAGCGGTTGTAATAGCGGCGGATCTCTAGAGGTGGGGGGTTGGGAGGGGATACTTGATCAAGAAATCCGTTTAAATTATCGCTTAAAGCTTTGTATGTATAACTGCATTCTTTTCTAGCAATGCGCTTAGCAGATCCCCAATACCTTTCAATCCAATATGTTTCACAATGGTATTTTGGATAAAATGCAAACAAGTGACCAGCTTTATTGGCAGCTTTAAGCAACGCAGTCTTTTAAACAACAAAATCAGGTTGAGCAGCAAGCATAAATGGCATGACCAACAGGTGTGGTCAGAATTAGCTTGTTCGCCACAGTTGGTTTTCCAATGCTTCTTTTTGGCTTCAAATTCCTCCCATCGTCCAAGACCACGCTCTTCCAAGATTGTTCTTAATCCTTTTAATTTCCATATACGTTCCTCTTTTAAACCTTTTTTTGTTTGCCTTTTGTTTATTTCTAAGGTATATAAATTTTGGATATGCTGTTTTCCATCACTACCGATATATCTGCCAGGTAAAATCACACGTTCGTCAACAGACTTGAGAATTTTATTTTTCAAACTAAAGCGAATTGCAATTTTGGCACTAGGAGTGTGTATAAGCATTGTGGTTGCTTAATTGATCGAAGAGAAAGAGTGCTTGACAACCAGGATGGAGCTTCTCAAATGACGGGATAGCATTATCTTTCAGCTGTTTTATCATATCTTTGAAGTCCAATAACCATCACAGTTGGTACCAGCATGAAAAAATGTGCGTGATTTCCACCCCTGGATGCGCATTGTACCGTGACATGGGCATTGAAACCCACTCACCATGATTGAAACACCAAGTAGTTTTTTTTTCGAATGAGATTTTCCCCCTGGTACGTAGAGCCAGAGATTGGTTTTGCAATCATTAGAATAAAAGGTAGATTCGTCATGTGTGACCATGACAATCTTCTTTTACCCTTCTAATAAATTAAATTGCGAAACCTTACTGACATCATCTCCATCATAAATTTCCATAAAACAGCTATATTCAACCATTTTAGCAGCCCATTCTTGCCGATATTTTACAACATCATCAGGTTCATGTCCATTGAAATAAATTCCCTTATTAACACGGTAAGTATAACCCCATTTGTTCAAATAATTATGATACATGTATTCTTTTTTTTTAACTATCCACGCCTCTATCATATATACGTATATAAACCAAAATCATTATTTTACAGTATGCCGAACTTGAACTTTAAAAGAGATTTATCAAGTTATTATCAAAAATATAAGATTGGTCTCTTTTAATTCTATTAACTTGCTGTATAGTATTAGAAATGATGAAAGTATTTATTAATATTGGTATTTTATAATAAGACTCTAACGACTATAATAGATCAAGTCTTTGTATTCAAATCATTAATAAAACATGATAGCTTTTTTTCTAACAAAGAAATTTATAGAGAAGAATATATGTGATGGGATCAAAAAAAAATATAATTGTAAATACTAGAACAAAAGGCCAAAAAAAAAAAATGATGTTATCCATGAAGAACTCCGTCATTTTATGCACTAAATGAGAAACTTTTCGAGTATAGACGTGACACACAACTTTCGACGTGGCACTATTTTAACTTGCCAACTTACCTTGCTTTAAACACTTTTGCAACACTATTACAAAAAAAAAAGCGTATAAGCCATGCCATCACGAGTTACAATTTTGGCCTTATTAGCTGGTCTACTTCCTCTTCAGGCAGTAGGATATTCATTTGTTTATGAAGATATTATTGCAAAACCAAAATATCGTGTCGTTCTTACCGAGGATAAAATTCCAGAATCTTCAGTTTATGTTGATGTTGACCAAGAAGAAATGGGCTTTAATAATAATGATAACAGCAAGGTATTGCAGTAAAAAAAAAAGAATCAAGAATATATAATATAAACTAATGAACTCGATTATATATATTATAAAACGAACTTTATAGTTTTTTTTTTAACTAAATCTATATATTATTATTCATTAGGACGATGCTTTATCAACCCATTTTATAAGATATAATAATCAACCCGATAAAACCAAACAAGTAATAATGATGAGTGCTTATGGTCAACCTTTTCAATGTATAATACCCACTATTGAAGAACAAAATGACGAGTCTGCTAATAATAATAATAATAATAATAAAAGCGGGAATGAAAACGAAAAAGTAAACGAACAAGATACGCAAAAAATTATTGAACGAGGATTAAAACTATTGGAACCACTTACTAGTAAAGGATGTCTTTATTATCAGGTAAATATATATATATATAAATGAGACATAATCATTAGTAAAGAAATTTTGATTTTTCATATATTTTGATTTTTTTATGTATTAGAAACCTGGTTACTGGACATACGAATATTGTCATAAAAAACACGTCCGTCAATTTCATGTTGATCGAAATGCAATTCAAACGGATTCACCACAACAAACACCTCATGGACAATCATTTTATCTTGGATTTTTTTCTCCAACCAACAATAATAATGATAAGGATGGTAGTACTACTACTACGAGCACAACGAATAATGAAGATATGGATATAACCGAACCAATCACTAGTTTACGCCATGTAGGTGATCAACGGTATCTAACCCAACGATGGACTGGTGGATCAGAATGTGATCGTACTGGTAAACCACGTTCTATTGAAGTCCAATTCCACTGTGATATGAATTCCAATGATCGGATATCTATATTCCAAGAAGTCACTACATGTCAATATCAAATGATTATCACAACACCTCGATTATGTCAGGAAATGATGTTAGCATCACAAACACAATCTGACGCCAACAAGATTCAATGTAATCCTATTGTACCTGATCATATGCTTAAATCCACATCCGCAAATCAATTGGAAGAAGAACAACCTGTCATAGAGGAACCAGCAGAACCAGAAACTCAACCAGAAGTACATCAAACAGAAAAAGAAGAAGAAGAACCAATAGATAAAAAGGACGAACAAAAGAATGAAAATATATTACATCAGCAAACTGTTAATAATAAACAACAACCAATGCAGGATTCAAATGACAATTTATTACAAATTATATCTGGATTGACTGCACAAATTAATGACTTACAACGTCAAGTGGGTGAAAGTGGAATAACATCATTTGAAAATTTATTAAAAGGACAACAACAACAAAGTGATGATAGTAACAAAAAAGAAGAGATCGAGATTGCATATTTTCATGTGGATGAAAATGGTGCATTGGTACCTGAAGAAGGTATGGATATGAAAAAACTTATGGAAACATATGTAAAAATGGTGAATTCTGTCAAGGGCAAACAAGATGAAAATCAACAGCCAGTGAAAAAGGCAAAGAAAACAGAAGAAGATCAAGAACAACAACGAAATAAAAAAGCATATGAAATGACTTATTTCCCATAAAACTATTTCTTTTATATATATATTCATGATCTTATTTTCTTACTTCTTTTAATCTTATATTGACACTTCCCTCTTCATTTTCAATTACTACTAATCATAATAACAATAATAAATTTACCTGATCTTCACTTTGTGCTACATGGACAAGGATACAGCTTGATCCCATTTGAATCAACCATGAGTTATCTACACTTGTTGCAAAAGCGTTATGTGCTTTGTCTCACTATATTGATAATTTCTCATGATTGAATTCGATCATTCCATTACTATTCCCTTTTTCAACATTTTAAAGCTCTTATCCCATTGTTTATATATATATATTAAATACATATATTACATATGTGTTTTTTTTTTTTTGTATTCCACACTTTTTGTTTGTTTATTATGATGCGTCCGCAGACTTTTCAGCACTAATGTATAATACTATTAAAAAAATAAAGATATACAATATGTACATAGACAATTATTAGTATGCTGAAAAAAAAAATAGCCAATATATATTTCAACCAAGTAGAAAAAGGAAAGCCTTACCGTTATTTCCTCGAATGAAAGTATCACCATATCGATTCTTTAATCGTCCATCAACATATTCTTCTGTATTTTCCAATGCAATATTCATATAACCATCCAAACATGCCAAGACACCTAAAAAAAAGTGGATCGACATATGTAATAATAATAATAATAATAAAGTTCAGATTAGAAAGAAACGCGTAACAAGACAAGGGATCCATTCGAATTATATTAAAAATGGAGTAAAAGTTGATTAATGGTAATAATACTTGAAAATAACAAGCAATAACGAACCTCGATAGTTGATGCCAGAATTAAGTTTAACAAGAACATGTTGTCCAATCACTGTACTTAAGAAATCGGAAGGTGTTCGTTTATTTTCGTCTGCCATAATTGGATTGTAATAATAAAAAAAAATGAAACGAGAGAAAAGCGGACGTATATATAATTAAATAGAACAGGTTGGGAAATTGAAAAAATAAAAAACGACTTCACAGTGTGGTGTGGGCGGCATTTTCTCTCAAATTATGTGAATGAAATTGAGCCACTCAATGTTTTGATTTTAACGCATCGCAAAGCAAGGTTGAATCATACGTGTATATATATATACCATAATATTCAGACAAAAGTATCTGATTTTTTATTTCATACTTACTGTTAACACGGTGGGAAAACTAGTCATCTATCACAGACAATAATATCATTATTATCGATAAAAGAATTTGTACGTACTTCTCTCAAAAAGAGTGGAATGAGAAGGCGATGAAGATATCTAATTATATAAAGCATGAGATGGAGGAGAAAGAAGAAAATATATAAAAAGTTAACTAGCAACAACAATGTCAATATACAATACAAAAAATGCTTAATTTATTACACGAAAATCAACGCATGTATGAGAATGATGTTTACAGCTTCTGTCAGAGTTATTTTACCTTTGCTCAATTGCCAAGCAACGACTTCTGCAGCAAAATAAATTACATGGAAAAGTAGATAAAGGATGTTCTAGCTCGTTCAAAAGACTAGATATCAATGATGTTGACTATAATGCTACTATCTTTGAAAAAAAAAGGTCAATTAACGATTTGATGATTTTTCACTACCAAAATTTATATTTTTCCTGTGCTTGAAAATAGATACATCACCTGTCAAGAGAAAAGGTCATATTCACGTAACAATCAAAAGAACTATAAAAAAGACCCAAATATAATGATTGTCGTTGTGAAGATACGCTTCATTTATATCTATGAATGTATTTGAACAGGAGGTTTTACAAGATGTCACATTCTTGGATACCTACAGAAATCAACTATCCATAAAGCCATCTATAAATATCTCTCATAATCTAATTTTAACACCGGATGATTTAATTATACGACAATTAACAATACTTCAAATAAGATGGATGACATTTCAATTATATCTTTGTCTAATGTATCTCATATCATTACACACCATAAAAAAAGGTTTGGCCTCTTTTGGCCGCATTTGGCTGCGTTTGGCCGTACTATTCACTTGTGGCCAAACGCAGCCAAATGCGGCCAAAAGAGGCCAAACCTTAGAATTTTTTTTATGGTGTAATAGTGCTACTGTTTCTGAGATTCATAGTTCGAAGAATGCTTTATTTTATGATAATATATTAATTACTATATTGAGAACATGTTATTATTGTTGATAACATAAAGAAACATAATCATCGAAATATCACAAATGATTAGACACTTTTATTCTGTTAAGCTTTATTGTTAATAAGATATAATTGTGCCAGTAAACAATTAACGAGCCAGAGAGTTCGAAAAAATTACACGGAAAAGCACTTGTATTTTGTTTTTTTTTTTAAAAAAAAATAACACCAATAAAGCTATTTTTAATCAAATAATTTAAAAGTAGTATTCTTTTTTTGTGGATAATATTCGAATACTAAAGTACTGATGAGCAGAAAAATTAAAGGTTTTTATATTATATATTTTAGTAGACTATTAAACTCACTGTCAGCAGTGTTATTCAGAAGTGAAGGGGGAAAAATCGCACAATTTCTTGATCCATGCCCAACAAAAAAATCACACAGATAAAAACGGTGCGTTACTGGAAAATTCGTGTAACCATAGAAATCACTTCTCACTTTAACGATTAAACTATAAAGCTGTTTTAATCACATTTCTGTGGATACTATTCGAGCAAGTTGACACTAATAACCAGTAATTATTATTTATTTTAGTAGAACAATTTCAATAGTACAAAATTAATTAAAACGAACATCATTTGTAAGAAGTTATTATATAAGAAAAAAATAAATCGTATAGTTTCTTTGATAAAAGTCTGTTTAGTAAGAGAAATCGTACTGTTAATGACACAAGATGATTGGGCTATGGCAGTCTGACCTGTACCACTACAATTGAAAACCCGCGAGAAAAAAAATCGCACAGTTAGAACTATCCTTTTAATAATATACTCAGCCATTAAATCTTCTCGAGTTGCGAATTAAATTTTTTAAAACTAGACCCCGACTTTTGGTTTACTTTAAATAGAAAATGTCCCCCAAATGGTTCTCCAAATATAGAAAATCAAAAAATGAAAATACCCACTTTTCTCATACTTAAGCGACTCGTACGACGTTGGCGCTTACAGATCTTCTTCCTTTTTACATGGTATGATTCCTTAATGTAAGTTGCTGGTCTCCTTTGACGATCGAATGACTTATTGAAATGTTTGATTGAGACACAACGAAACAATCATCTGTTGTTGGATCGTCACCTAAAACATAGATTTTTGTGTTGCCAAATACGTAAAAAAAAAAGAAGTAAAGAACATCATATTACTTCACGCGTTCCAGGGTAGTGTAACACTTTCCCAAAGCCCGAGTTGTACAAATCCATTTATAGAGAACCATTCGTTTTCCATTTTAGGAAAACTATTTTTTAAAAAAAAAAAATTAATTCGCCTCGAGATAAGGATTTAATGTAAATAGTAATAAAATATATCTAAATGTTAATAGCATTTGGAAACCGTTAAATTACACTAAGAGCACTCACAACGGGCCTTGTAAAAAAAAAGCTTGTAACTCCGTTTACCAACTTTTTGGCACGGATAATATGAATGGGGCTTCTGAGCCAATAAGAAATCAGTTTATTGAATAGCCAATCAAAAATGATTTTATTGAAAAAAAAACTCTCTCTCTTTAAAAACTTAAAAACTTTATTAT
>JAEPRB010000207.1:0-20340 GCA_016758965.1 Circinella minor
AAAAAAATAAAATAAAAAAGAAATAGTGGGGAAAAGCATGAATCACTTTTTTTTTTTTTTCCATCAATAGAAATAGAAAAGAAGAGGGAGGAGGGGTGTGTGTCATTTTCAAGGTTACAAAAGAAAAAAAAAGAAGAAAAAGAAAAAAAAAGTAAAAGAAAAAAAAAAAAAAAAAAATGAAAAAAAAAAAGAAGAGAAAAAAAAAAAAAAAAAAAAAAGAGAGGTGCTGAAAAAAATAAATAAAGAATACAATAATTACAAAAAATAAAAAGAAAATAGATTTGAGAAATGGGGGGGGGGGAAGAGGAGGTATATCAAAAGTTACAAAAAAATAAAATAAAAAAGAAATAGTGGGGAAAAGCATGAATCACTTTTTTTTTTTCCATCAATAGAAATAGAAAAGAAGAGGGAGGAGGGGTGTGTGTCATTTTCAAGGTTACAAAAGAAAAAAAAAAGAAGAAAGAGAAAAAAGAAGAAAAAGAAAAAATATGATACAAAAATGAAGTTGAAGTGGAGGAGGGATTAAAAAAAAAAAAGGTTGAGAAGTTAAAAGGGGGATAGGAAGAATGGGTGATTTTATAGAGTAGATAATATAATTAAAATAGTAAATAATAAAAGGAGGCTAGTAATACAAAAAAAAAAAAAAGGTGTGGGTTTATGAAGTTGTATTGGCAGCAATTTTTTCTGCCATCATTGCAACAATAGCAGCACCCACAATTCTTGAATGTTTAATTATACCTACTGATAATTTAGGTGCAATATGTTCTGGAATAAGTTCTTTAATAGTTTGACAAACACGAGGATGAAATGATGGATAATCTTCATAAATTTCGCCACTAATAGCTATTTAAATAGGCATAATAAATGTTATTAAAGCGTGTTTCTATCCAACACTTTTTTTTTTCGTTGTTGAGTGATAATAATAAAGAAAACTTACAAATTGAATAACCTTCTTCTTCAGAAAATCCAATACCATGTTCAACCATATGTTTAACAACAGCAGCAATGGCAGCACCTACTAAAGTAGAAGCACGCATTCCTACAAATTGACAAACACGTCGAACAATTTCACGATCACCCAATGAACTTTTTGATAAATGTAACATATCTTCAATGACAATTCGCGTATCTTCTAAATCTTCTGAATCATCTGCTTCACAAACATACATATAACTTGTATCAAATCCATGTTGTCGATTCAATGTTTCACTTGATTCACCTCCAAATAGTACGTCACGATCAACGAGATAAATGAGAATATTTCGGACCAATTCTCCAAGAGCAATACCTGTTGTCATTTTTTCAAACACGTGGTATTGTGGATTAATAGATTCTCGGTCCAATTTCCGGTCAAACCAAGTACATGGAAGTGTTCTCCGTGATGAACCAAAATTACACCATTCTGTATTGATAATCATACTTTGTCTATCATTATGTTGAAAAGATGGATCTTGAAGTTTGGTAACATGTGAAACAGGTTCATAATAAGCACAATTAGTTCCTAAACTATGAACAATTCCAAGACGCGTGGATGAATGTTGATATGCATGAGCTAATAAAACACACACCGCATCTTTATTATCATAAAATGATCACCGGAGAGTTAAAAAAAGAAAGATGGAGAAACCGGGAAAGTCACATACAACAATATATATAGAATAAATCAAAAGTTAATAAATTATGGATCCATATTGAAAAAAAAAAGCAGGTACACCAATAAGATTGCTTTTCTTTTTTGGGGGGTGGAGATTATTACGAAAGAACAAAATGTTTTTTTTTTTTTTTTTTTACCATTTGTTATAGCTACCACTTTAATTGGTAAACCTTTAATTTGCATACGTTCATGCATTAATTGTACAATATCGACACCAACACCATTTGGATAACTAAATCCATGTCCCAATGAAAGAATGCGTCCATTATTGAGTGCAGTTTGTTTAATAGCGAAACACAAAGAACATGCCATAGGGTACACAAAAAGATCTTGGGTACCCACTCGACCTAGAAAGTCAGACACACATTCTACAACATAATCAATCAAGACAACAAAATCATCCCCACTCATTAAATCTTGAGGAATCTTATATTGATATTGATTAATGGCAAGTTTTCCACCTTCACCTTTAAGTTTCACCTGACAAGCATAAATATCCATTCCAATAATTTCTAGTGCTAAATATGTTCCTTTTTCTTGTCCAGTTGGATAACCTAGTAACAAAATTTTAAGGTTTTTTTTTTTTTTTTTTTTTTTTTTTTTTTAGCTTCTAGTTCTTTTTTTTTTTTTTCGAGAAAGTTATAAGAGAAAAAAAAAACAAGGCGAATAAAAAGTGCCAAAAAAAAAAAAAAGTTTATATAACACTGGTATAAAGATCAAGTTTTGTTCAATGGTTGTCAAGTAAAATGAGGAGAAATATATGAAAAAAAAAAAAGAAACCTTCTTTTCCCTTTCATGTTGAGAAAAAAAGAAAAAAAAAGAAAAAAGAAAAAATAAACTATTCATTATTTACCAGTGACAAAAGATGGAATCATGTTTAGATCGCTTGATCTGTCATCAAGAAGACCTGCTTTAAGTTCTTTGTCAAATTCATTAATAACTTGTTCTAAAGTTTCTCTATCAAGACAAAATTGACGATGAAGTTCTTCAAGAACTAATTGTTGTTGTTCATTAACATATTTTAATTTTTCGATTGGAATGGTGGGGTTGCCCATCGGGAAGAGACTGGTAAAAAAAGGGACCAAAATTTGGTTGCCCTTTTTTTTTTTTTTTTTTTAGTCCCGTTTATATTGGGCGCCCCTTCCTCCCACAGACTTTTTTTAATTAAGAGAAGTTTTATTATATATATATATTTTTTTTTGTCTTGTGTATGTTGTTTGTGTATATGTGTTACATTCAATAACCACATGAGCTTGAGAAACTCTTTTAACTTTATAACTCCCTCTTTATTTTTTTTTAAAAAAACCCCTCTCTTTTGTTCACATCTCTGTATATCTTTCTTTCTCATTCTTGTTAATGAGAAAATCCTGTCAACTGGGTTTTTTGTTTTGTATTATAATGGGCGGGGAGGGAAGTTCGCTCAAAAGGTTAGCCCTAATTTTATTTTATTTTTTTGGAAATGAGCTTAAAATCATAATCAAAACGGAGCATCGGATTAACTTTTTGACCGAAACAACCCTCGAATCCCCCCCCCCTTTTTTCCTTAATCAGGGTCCAAGTTTTTTGATTTGTGTCATTTCTGAAACCTTTCCATTCATAATAAATCTCTCCTTAATATTTTGTACTTCTTTAATTTTCCTTTTCTTCTTTAATTTTATAAAATACTTTTTTTTTTCCCTTACACAATCTGAGTCACCTGATTTGATTCATTGACAAAAAGTCAACATATATATATATATATAGAGAGAGAGAGAGAGAGAAAATATGTGTGTGGTGGAGAAAAAGAGCATTATTTAAAAACTTTAATTACAAAAGTAAAAATGTCCTGCTATTGAAAAGAAAATTTTTATGTACTTGTCATTTTACTACAGTTTAAAATGGATAACATGAAACTTTCCAAGATTATATATAAATGACTATAAAAATATCTTTTAAAAAAGATGAAAAAGAGGAGACTCTTTTTATATAAATTTACTTTCGTGTTCTCTATATAAAAGATAGATATTAGATTCTTGTAAAGAAAGAAAAAAAAAACTCGGTCCTTTCTTTCTATAAAAATATATAAGATTTAATTTTTTTTTTAAAAGGAAAATAAATCTCTACAAAGTAAGCAAGTATAAATCATATCATGTTTTTTTTTTCTCACATTATTTATTATAAGCCCTGAATTCTTTTTTTTTTAGTAGAAGTACCTTTTTTTTTTTTGCTCTAAGCCAAAGGGAAAAAAAAAATCATCAAAAATGGATGATAGTATTGAAGGGACATGGTTGTATAGTGTTCTATTTACATCTTTTTTTTTTTAAGTGGAGTGTTGTCATTGTTACCTAATGAATACTCGCTATTTTTTTTTTTTTTTTTCGAAACCAAAAAGAACAACAAAAAGTGTTTCTATCTCATGAAAAAATTTAAACTATTGACTCAAGCAAATAATAGGAAAAAAAAAAAGTTGTTTAATTTAATCAATTCAACTTATCCAACCCATTTGCTTGTTCTATTTTACCAACTTTTTTTTTTAGCACCGCTTGCTGGGGTTGCATGGAATTTTAGAACCTTTTGGGTAAGCCATTTAGCAACTGTATTAAGCTTTATAATTAAATGAAACATAATACTCTGTTTGTGTGTGTGTGTGCGTCAAAAATCTATCAAGATAACTTCTTCTATGATGCGCCAATAGTAAATATAATTAAAAAAAATGAAATATTATTTATTAATATTGTATCAAATCGATACTGATGTTATTTTGTAGAAAGTTTTTTTTTAATGTCGTTTGTAAAATAGCGTTGTTGACAACAGGACAACCCCAAAGGCCTTGTTTTTGCATTTTTTTTTTTTTGCTTTCTTTCTCTCTTTTCTAAACAAAAGCTTAATCCTAATGTTCTTTGATAACAACTACTAAGCTCAATATTTAGCTCAATATTTTGATGTTGAAGATCCCGACTTTGAACTTCTCGAGAATATCATCAGGAAGGAAGCAAAAAAAATCAGATACGAGCATTCCAGCATCATATTGAAGAGTGTGAGTATAAGAGTAACATAAGAAACTTACTCAAGTGCAAGTGGGGTGGTTCTGTTCTCGGTCGCTTAGGAACAGCTGAGCGTAATTGTGAAGAAGCTCATAATTGTTTGATGAACGATTATTTTATTTATTAGCGATTCAAAATATAAGAAAAAACAATTCCCCCATCGATTCAAAAATTCATAAGTAAATTGTTTCTACGTACGAATCATGGAACCATGACAGTTATTTTCAGCAAAAGACAAATGTTGTTAATAAATGTGGTATATCGTCACACATCATACAAATATGTTTATTCCTCATGAAGAAGAAAGTCAGGACCTCGAGAAGTATTTTTTTTTTTAAAAGACGTGAGATTATCAATAGTATTAAAATAAACCTTTAATAAAACAATAATAAAAAAAAAGAAGAGGGGTTGGAGGGTTTTTGCATTTACAAACGATTGTCCAATTCATTCAATTTACCACCCTGTTTACAACCCACTGCTGGAGAATCTGGTTCTATTTTACAAAAAATGTATTTTTAGCACTGCTACGTACTGGGATTGCCCCGCAATATTTCATTTTTTTCAAAAAAGATAAATAATCTTTTTTCGTCTTTTGACCCTCATTTCTTTTCAAACTACAAATGAAAAAAGTGACTTTAAATAAAATAGTATTGTTGATGTCATTCTTTAAAATGTTATGATTATATACTTATTATATTGAATTGTGTCTTTATTTTCGACTGAGATTTATAGCTATTGTTTATATACCATCTTTTACTCTTTTAGCTAACTTCTTGATTAAGAGTTATTGTATAATAATATGATGGTAAATAGATATCATAATATAAATACGTACTCATTAAAATGCACTATTCATCATTATTATTTATACAGTCAAACATTATCAGATAACCATTAAACCCTCCCCAACAAAAAGAAAACACATTGTATTAATACTTCTTTTCTTTATTTACTATGTATACAACACTTTTAATACATAAATTGAAAACATATACTTTTTTTTTTGATTTATTGAATAATACTTTGACACGTTCCTTTTTTTTTTTTTTTCAACATCCTTAATTTGATCCAAATTCTCGTTGAGAATAATGATTAGCAGCTGCTTCAGCTTGACGTGTAGCTTCTTCTTTATCCTTGGAACTCCAATCATGTTCTTCAGCAAATTTAACAATTTGAGCTGCAGCAATAGCAGCTACTGACTTTTTAATAAAAGAATGATTAAATTCTTCTCCTTTTCCTTCTTGATGACGACCATATGCTTTAACAGCTTCATAAGCTGCTGCACCAGCAATCAATTGATGAGATAAATGTGCTTTTCGTTCAGTAGGTTCATTATATACTTGTCGATGTACTTCGGCAGCTATATAGTATAAATAATATAAACATATACGATAATTATTTATATTAGTATACAATCATATGACAATTGATTATTTTTCTTTTTACCTTGTTCATATGGAATGGGTGCACCATAAGGAGAAGGATCAGGTGCTCCATAACCAGCAAGACCCGATTGAGGTGTAGTGCCATAAGGATTAGAGCCATAAGGATTATTTGAATCAGGAGTTGTACCATAAGGATTAGTACCATAAGGATTGTTTGAATCAGATTGAGTACCATAAGGATTAGTTCCATAAGGATTATCAACAGATGATGGTGGTGGTGGTTGAGGAGTTGTACCATAAGGATTATTACCATAAGGACCTTCTACTTGAGCAGCTTGGAACGGTTCACCAAAAGGTTCAACAATCCATTTTTGATTTTCATTTTCATCATCCTTACGTTGATACAAAATTAATTTTGTACCCTTTTTATTTTTTCCACCCTTGAATATATAAATAAATAAATAATAATTAAGTCATACTACTACTACTTGCATATAGGATGCATATATATATATATATTATATATAGAGATAGAAAGTATTATTTATATATGTGATTACTTACTTTAATATCTAAAACCAAACGAGGATCAGATAAAAGATGAATAAAACCATCTCTATATCCCCAACGTTGATTACTTGCCCTATTATATATTTTGTTAGAATTATATAAATATATATCAAGATAAGTGACGATTATCATATACATACATGGTCATTTTACGGTTATATTGAATAAGAGGAGTATCGGATTTAGTATCACCTGTTTATTTATATTTGTTTATTTTTATGTATTTTCAGTTGAGTTTTATATATTCTGTCGTTCATGCATGCATATTTTTATTATTATTTACCTCCTCTAACATCGACAACTATATTTTAAAAAAAATATTTTAACATGAGAAATTATAGCATATATATGAAAACAAATTCTGTAATTATCACATTACCTAAATCAGATTTCTTGTTAATAAGATGGCCATCTTCATAACGCCATAACTATATATACGTATGTACGATTATCGTATCAGTTTATGTTTCTTTATATTATGAGCATGATATAAAGTCTTATTATTTACCTGATTTTCATTATCATTGTATTTCTATATTATAGTGAAAAGAGTAATACAATACAAGATGTTAATAATAATCACTTTATTTATTTTTTATCAACTTTATATACATGCCTGTGGCCAGATGATTAATTCGGTATCAGCCTATGTATATATAACAAAAAAAAAATTCATGGTTGTTTAGCATAATCAATGTGCACATCAAAATGACATCTTTATTTCTGAATAAGTTTATGAAAAAGATCTAAACCTTTGTTTCACCATTGTAAACATCGACAACATTCTCACCAAGTGAGGATTTAATATAAAAATATGTATTGGAAGGAAACATTATATATCTCTTTCAAATTAGTTAAAAAAATATATATATTTATATAAAAGAAGAAAACGAAAAGAAGAAGGGGTTTATCTCTTTTATATATATATAAGAGAGAGAAAATAAATTGTTTTATTTATATATTTTTTATGTTACACAACGTCAAGGACTATTCATAACTGATTTTCGAAGTTCATCCGTTTCGTCCGGTGATAATGATAATAGTTTTCCAAGGACTGGTACCATAAACTAAAAATTATACATGTGATTAATAAATATCAAGAGACAATGAAATCCATTATTATTATTATTACCTCTTTGTTTTCTGATTGAAGAAATTTTAATAATACGTTCTTGAGATATTCTATACTCAAGTTTTGACGGCGATCAAATGAATCCAATTTCCTATTTGCCAAGAATCCAATCGCACATTTTATATATTAGTAACACTGTTTATAATAATAATCAACATCATCATTATTACCTAATTTCTTCTTTCAACACCTAATTAAATATATAATTGTTATCAAATTGGTTTATTATTTAGTAAAAAAAAAAAAATTATGCATGAATAAAAAAAACTTATTTTTGTTTATTTGTTTACCTTTTCTTGAGTTCTTAATGCTGTGACCCGATCCTCACTTTCATCTAACATTTCTCTGAGTTGTTGAACTTGTTTTTCCAAATCGATCCTATTATCCGATATTCCACTATTATTACCACCAACAAATGGAGAAAGTAAATGACTCATGGAGGCTATTTTAAAATAAATAGAGAACATAATTAAAATGTTAATTATTAACCTGATTAATATAAATAATTCCCCATCCTTCCCCTCCTTTTTGTTATACCATAAACATCAATTTCAACAGATGGATCTTCTTCTGTTGATGGATTTAATATTGCTACTGAAGAATTTTCTTGATGAATGGGTTGCTGTGGTGAAGGTGTAGATGGTTGTTGTTGTAGTAAATTAGAAAGTTCTTCTTCTTTCATAGCAAGTTTTTTTCGTAATTGTGAATTTTCATCATGTAATAATTCCATTATACGATCCATGGCTTCTTTTTCATCATCATCTTTCTTATTATTTTGTTCAGGAGATTTGATATCATTATTATCTTTGTTTTGTTTTGCTCGTTCAATTGATTCTTTTAAACGACGAACTATAATTTCATGTGCTTCTTCTGATGCTTTCAAAGCTATATACCATCTAATTATTATCACTTCTTTGGTTTTCTGTCTCGTTTTTATTCAAACCCCATATAGAAAAACATACCTTGTTCATGTGAAACTCGATCGGCTGATAGGCGTTCTTGTAATCGATGAATTTGTATTTGCTTGGCACTGTTATCTTCTTTCACTTTGATTAATGCTTCATTATCATTTTCAAGATTTTGAATACGTTCCAATGCTTGATGGATATCATGTTCAAATAATTCAATTTTTCGAGCATTATCTGCATTCTCGGTTTCCAATTCACTATAGTAACAACAACAACACCAAAAAAAAAGGGGGGGAGGTTAATCATATAATATACATGGAAACAAAAGATCTTTTACCTTTTTTCAAAACGAAGTTGTCGAATAGTATCTTCTAATTCAGATAATCGACTTGATTCTGTTTGAGCATTATTATTCTTTTGTAATAATTGACTTGCTCGTTTCTTGTATTGATCATAATCATTACGAGTTTGCTGAAGTTGAGTTGATAATTGCCGGACTTTGGCTTCCTTGGAGATTTATATAGAAACATACAAAAAATAATAATAATAACCATATAAAGTTTATATATTATATAGACTTTTTCTTCTTTCTATTTACTTTTACATACCAATTGATTAATTTGAGAACCATACAATGCTTTTTGACTATTAACTTCTGATGTTAGTTTCTCAGTATCACCTAAATAAATAGATATACAGAAATCAGATATAAGTAAAAATAAATAAAAAAGAGTATATTCCGTAATATTTACGTACGTGTTTGTGTTTCAACATTAGAATGTAATTCTTGTTCACGAACTTGATATTGATCCAAATCATCTTTTAAACGTTGTAATTCTAAATCTTTAGCTGCAATAGAAGCTCTATATCCATCCAAATTTTTCGTGGCCTGCGCGAAAATCTCTATAATTATAAATAATTTATTAGTTTTTTTTATTTCTTTCTTTCTTTCTCCCTTTTAATGTTTAATTACCTCTCATTTTCTTCATCTTTTCATCATATTCTGCTATAAGAATTTACACACATAGATAAGTATTCTCTCATTGATTATCAATTATCCATAATCAACTTTATCTCGATCCCATCCCTTATGTAATAAAAAAAAAAGACATACATGCTCGTGATGATGAATTTTCTTGAAGTTTTGTAATCTCATTACTTTTTCCAGATAATTGATATTTTAAATCCTTGACCTTTTTTTAAAAAAAAAATTATATACAATTTTATCTTTGTTATATTGAGATACTCATGTAATTTATTTATTTATATAAATATATATAAACTAACCTGTTCAGATAAATGAAAATTTATTTTTTCCAACTCTTGTCGATGTTGTGAAGCTGACCTTGCAGGTACTTGCTATATAAATATAATATTTTTACAAAACAAGTGACAACATTTTTATTAATAAAAGAAAAAAACAATCGACTTTTTTTTTTTTTGACAATTAAAAAAAAAGGGTTGGGGGAATATATTCGTACATCATTTGTATCCTCTCTCTCTCTCTAACTAACTTTTTTTCCTCATTAAATAAGGAATCCATCTTTATATTCTATTACCTTGTTTCGTAATTTAGGTGATTCCAATGTGTTATCGAGTGGATCATCATGTTTTACAACTTGTGCTCTAGTTTGTGCTGGTGATTGTGTACGTGGACTACTGGTCATTTGTACGAAAAAGATAGATTCAGTTGTAATATTATTTGTAAGGTTGTGTTAAAAAAAAAAAGCAAAAAGAAACCTTAAAGCTCGGAAAAAAATCAGGGTCGCTATTTTTGGGTACAAAAAGATCTTCCTTTTTTTTTTTTTTGCATTATTTTATCAAATTATTATTATTATTGAAAAAATAGAGTATTTATTTGCATAACAACCTTATATACTGTCGTTATTAACAAGAATTTAATATATTATCATATAGAAACTCGTATTTTAATTCAGGCTCTAAAATAGTCAGCTAAAAGATAAAAAAAAAAAAAAAATAGAGCACGAGCATGTAACTTTATTATTGTTGCTTTTTTTAAGTAGTTTATATTATTGGTATAACAATAATAGAGTAGTAAGTATATTTTCTCTTGTAACGATTAACAAGAAAATATGATAACTAGACCCATTTTTGATTCTAATCATAAACAAAAAAAAAACTGCATTAGTAGAAGTTATCCAGTACATACCATAAATGAAGAAACAAAAAAAAAGGACTAGAGTAATACTATTCAACATTTACTCTTTTTTTTTTGAAGTTCTTTCAATACGTACATAATTATAATCATACAACTTGTCATTCCAAATTTTTGCGATTGTTTTTTTTTTTTTTTTAAAAAAAAAAAACGCTACCTCCTTACTTTAAACGCTTATATCTCCACATGCAAAACAACAGCAAGCACATTTTTATTGTTCTTCATTGTTCACATCTTCGAAATCAACATCAGTTGTTGTACGGGCCTGACTGCTTCGTCGAGAAGATGGTGTCAAGTAAATGTTTGGTGAGCTATTGTTATCTTCGGGTAAGGGTGTGCCAAGGACAGAGGAAAAGAATGTGCTGGTAACATGATGTCCTTCAATTTCGGATGGGGATTAAGCCAAGCATACAAACAATTTAGCGTTTCTTCAAAAGACGGTTGTACTTCAAGATAAATAGGCATTGGCAAAGTAGAAATTGGTTTGCTATATATATATATATATATATATATATATATCTGCTAGTTGTTTACACCAAACATATATCCCATTGGATCTGTCCATTCCATACCAATAGTGAACACACGATTGTTTTGTTCTTCGTTGTCTTCAAATCTTCCAAAACAACATCAGTAGTCGCAAGGGCCTGACTGTGACGACGTCGAGATGGTGTCGAATATATATTCGTCGAGCTGTTGATATCTTGGGATAAAGATGTTTCAAGGACGGATGAAAAGACCGCCCTTTGTTCACATGTGCAAAGTGCTGGGAATATGGTCTCCTTCAGGCATAAATGTAGATAACTGCGTCAAACATACTGGCAATTCAGCGTTTCTTCAAAAGATGACAGCTTTTCAAGATAGATGGACATCAACAAAGTAGGAGTTGGCCCGGCTATATATGCATATCTTCTACTGGTTTTATCGCAAACATTATACCCCATGGGGACCTATATAATCCAGCCCCAACTGTTAATACATGATCATCCCGTCAACCGCATAAAATTTAATTTAAAAATCATTAATCATATCTTACTATCATAATTCACAGTCATTATCAATAGAAAGCCCACATATTTAATATATCCCATCGATAATAAGAATCTAATATAAATAAAGATAATATTTTATTTTAATAAAACTGCAGTTCAATTTTTATTCTTTTGGGGTCTCGTTGACATCTTACTGTTTCTTTTATATATTCAAATTTCATCGATATAACAACAAGTGCTTGACAGGTGAAGTTTTGTCCCGCTTCCATTCGACAGTAGATAGCTCCAAGTTCTTTGTTGCAAGTATCAAGTCAATGCGTCGACCAAATCCATTGCTGAGAGGTTTACTAGAATCGTAAATCTTTTTCGTGAGTTTTTGCAATAGACTTAAATGCTTTGCACGTGATTTCACCATCTAATATGTCAAGCATTGTTTCATCCAAAATTTCATCAAGGATTTTAGCAAATTTTCGATACGTTGTCAATTCACTCTCTGTATTATTGGATTGTATGATAGATAATATGTAAAAAGTTGCAAAGAATCTGTTTCATCTGATTCCAATAATAAAAGCTTCTTCTTCGCAATCGCAATTCTTAGCTGTTTTTTGTCAAGTTTTCCTTTTATAGTCCCTTCGGTCATCATGTTTCGATAAAGATTTTTTGCAGTACTGGACAGTCCTGCACATAAAGTGATGTCAACGCGATTTCACTCTTCCCAGAATTTATCATCTAAGTGTTGTCGGAAGCGACTTGTAATTTTGCTGTTGACTGAATAAACTATACAAAACAAAGAAAGCTTCAGTGCAGTGAGTTGAATAACATTAGTTAAATCGAATGACATTAGAATTTTGGCAGACATTGCGTCAAGTTGCTCCCCAAGTGTCCTTGGTACAAATGAGTTCAACAGCTGCTGAAGAATGAAACGGTCTTCCGCAAAAAATTCCTTACGGCAACCCCCAGCAGTGGTGCTAAAATACATTTATGTAAAATAGAACCCGAAATGTATCTCCAGCAGTGGTTGTAAATTACATACCCGTACTCAGGAGATGCAAAAAAAAAAAAATTACAGTTTTTTTTAGCTCCTCCAAATAGCAACTCGCTGATGGAGAGAAATCATGGGGGTTGCTAAAACGAATGCATTTGGAATCCAAAATGGAAACAGCAATACCTCCACTGCTGCGGTTGCCCTTAGACATCTATAATGGCAAAAAAAAGGCGTTAATCTTTTCGGTCGCGTTAGTAACTTCTTTAGAGAGAAAAAAAACAGAGACTTACAGCCTTGACTCCCTAAGCATATACTGCTTTTCGAAAATCTGCAGGCGTTGGTGATGGAACAGGTACCGAAACGGTGTCTTCAGAGAAAATGGGATCAATTGGCCGTATGGAAGTGTTTTGCTTACGCTTATGTTCAAGCTATTGCTCGTCATCAACCTCGTCAATGGTGCCTATTTTTTTTAACGAAAAAAAAAAAAAGATCGGGCTTCGATGAGTTAACTATTCAACTAAAAAATTACATGTAAATGCGCACCAATACACGCCTCCACAACTTACGCTTGTGTTTTGGAATGCTACTATTTTGAGTGTTTGTCACGACATCAGAATTAGAGACCGAAATCACATTGTCGCTGCCATAGTTGACTATTGAAGATGGACCTTGATTGATATGATACGTTGTTGACGTACAAGCAGAAGAAGAACTTGTGGTAACCTATAAAAATACCATATAAGTGTTAGTATATAGCCTCATTGTCGAAATCTTAAACACTTACATTTTTTAGTAATGTTTCAATCTTCTCTTTGACAAATTGTGGGGTTTTCTTGCTGTTCTTCAGGCCCGGATACCACGTATGAAGCAGATAAAATTAATTGTTCACAATTAGGAAATGCCCCTAGTAGCGAAGCGAGAGGAAGGTTATTCTATTGTAAAATGACAATTATATTTTATATATGGATAGGAACTTATAACTATTCGAAAGAAAAGGATAATAATATCTAGCTATATGTCATACGTACTGGATATGCAATATATAAGCATTTAACAGTTGAAGCAATCAAATGGTATTGTTCGAGATGCATTTTGTTTTCTTGTTGTTCCCTTTACACTCAATAGTGCCGCAAATAGTACATGATTTAAATTATTTTTACAGATGCCTTTAAGGAGATTATCATCGTTGCTGCTACTATCTGTAAACATGTGTAGTGCAATAATAGAATTTGGATCTGTTAGCACTAAATTATGTTGCAACTACAGTGAACATTTTTGAAGACATACTTATCACTTCAAATAAACTCGATTCCATAGCGCCGGATTCAATGGCAGTAGTTCGACTAATGGTAGATTCCTTATTAATGGTTCGGTTTGTCGACAATGTTCTTGGAATCACTAACATCAGTAGAATTTTCATCTCCACACAGCAATCATGAACTCTCCATTAGATAATGCTTTTGTTCTATTGGATTTCTCCAGGCATTAGGATTTCTTCCTTCTGTTTTTTCTTCCACGTCTTTTATTACTAGAGTTATATTTCATTGTGAAACTATTGATGCAGTCCACGACAGCAATAACTTTTTTTTTCAATATTGACGCCAATAATGTATGAACTTTTTTTTTTTCTTATGCTTTATGCTACATGTTTAAGTCTCAGCAATATGTTGTTCTTCATTTGTCCTAAGCATCGCTTATAACTTGAAATTGAGGTTTTTTTGAACGGAGGAGTTGGCAATGACTGGAAATGACGTTCAAAGTCATTATATTTCCAAAATTTGAGAGAAGCTTAGCTAAAATATAGCAAGTATCCGTCTTCGCCTTCATAAGGGTTTTGATAATCGTCAGCATTCATTTTTTATAGTAAAAAGAAACAAGGAAGCATAAATTGAAGAATCTACTCTGTGGTTTTGATGATACTTTCTTAAATTTGTATAAGCCATCTTGAACTGACTCGATGCTGAGTATGAAGACAGCAAAACAATAGGAAAGTGAATGTCTATGGGACCTTGTTATGACATGTACTTCTGGTCAGATTGACTTCTGGTAGCTTGATCGGCTTCCTATGCCGAAGACAATAGCGTTCTTTTTGGTTCTTCTTCACACAAACTACCAACTGGACGTGGCTCAAGGATCAATATTGTCAAGATGAAAGCGCTTAAACCAAAAGAACTGACTTGATGCTGAGTATGAAGACAGCAAGACAATAGGAAAGTGGATGTCTATGGGATATTGGTGTGACATGTACTTCTGGTCAGATTGACTTCTTGTAGCTTGATCGGTTTCCCATGCCGAAGACAATAGCGTTCTTTTTAGTTCTTCTTCACGCAAACTACCAACTGGACGTGGCTCAAGGATCAATATTGTCTTTTGACCATTTTGATTGCATGCTTTTCATATTCTTTTCGCTTTTGTTTTAGAAATAGGTAAGATCTATTTTTTTTCTCTTCATTTCGGTTCTATCATTACTTTGGCCTAATCGCAATTTTTTTTAAATCATGACAACATTTAATGAATAATTATGGCAACGGCACTCCGGAGCATTATATTGATCAAGTTGATGATTTATACTTTTTTATGAATCTTCATCTTATTAATGCTATCTATTTTGCGAACTCTTAAATGGTTAAACAAATATCATTCAATTACACCCAATGCGATATTATATGAACTTTTTAGCAGATTGTGAAAATCAATAATAAAAGCATGTTTTTGGAAAATTATACAACAATCGAAATCACCCAAAAAAAAAAAAGGAGACTCTTCCAAACAATATGTTCGAGAAATGCTTACGACCTTTTTGATCTTACAAGACTAATTTCTTTTCAAAACGGTTACCCCAACAAATTTCACTTTGGCTGAGTGTCGTAGTTATGGAGAAGGTCAAGATGAAGTAAAAAGTTGGACCGATAGTTATAGTAGCCCATTCGTTGTTAGCCAAATAACATTATTCTAGGGGAGAAAAACTCATCAAGTATGCCTAGAAAAAACCCATATCAGTCTTAATTAGGTATCACTTTTTTAATAAACCATCTTTTACACACCTAATCAATTCTCAAAAGAAGCGGGGTTCTCTGGTCACAGGTCCAGGATTTTTTTTTGTAAGTGCACATTTAATAAAAACGGGAAAAACAAGTGATAAAACAGTTTAATAAAAGATACAAGATGTTATAGTGAAAAATAAATAGAGATAATATGGGAAAATTCTATGTAATAATAGATGTATAAAAATTACACATATACATAATATATAATATATAATATATAATGAATAATAAATAATGAAAAACTAACTAGAAGAGTTTTTTCGCATTTTGATGGCTGAACGAACAGGACCACGACATTTTTTTTCTTTTGCGAGTATTGCATTGATTGGTGTGTACCGACCACTATGATTTTTTTCTCCGCAGTGTAATACACTTTTTGGGTGCATTTTCAATAGCGTGTTTTTAAACGGTTCAGACACTCACTACTATATACCACATAGAGTGCAATCTTATTTAGCGCTGGTTTATATTTGTTGATGCTGCGTATGGAAGATACTGTAGGCAAGTTGATTGCGCTCCATTTGATATATGAGATAGAGGAGGGAGAATTGTATTATCAAATGATATGGTCGTATTCTGTCTATATCTCTATAAGAAGATGCTATTGGACCATTGTATAATACATTAGATAGTGACTGTAGTGATATAAATTCAAGTTGTTGATTATTGATATGACTGTTGAAGCGTATGTTATTGGAAGGTCTAGGTGTAATCAGCGATCTTTTTGGGGTGGTACGTATGCTAAACGAACATCAGAATCCACGTTGGTATTACTATTATTAAAAGTACGATAGGCATAATTTGTTGTTGTACGTGATGTTTAGAAAGGTATTACATTTACTATTTTCTATATCAATGGCAACCTTGTGGATTGGCTGTCCTTTGTTGTTTTGATAAAGGTAGCACTATATTTTAATTATTAATGGTATTATTGGAATTTTAAACTACAGCGACTTCTTGTTCCATTTAATAAATCTTAATGCTACGTACTAATAATAATGCTGATACAGCTAGTCGCTTTCGAGTTAAAGACCGGGCTGTTTTACGCATGTTTTCACAGATTGTGTAGTTAATTCTTATTGTATTGAAATAAATGTACTTCCATCCTCCCAACCATTTTCGTACATTTTTAGTTGTACCGGTATCTTATATAATTATATTGTTTGTCCATTTTTAACTTTAGTTAACCATAGTTTAGCCAACAGATTCCAATATAGATTCTTTGCTGTTGCAAATCATAGGTTTTTTTCTATACAGTTTTACATGAACACTGTGCCCAATGCTCATCCGCGTAGATTTGTGCCACTGCTTTTTGTGCTCTTGGATGTGATGCTGCTACTACATATCCTTACGTAAAAATTAATTTTTAAAGAAGAACAAAGGATCATTAGATGTTCAAATATTTTCAAGATTTAATTCTTGAATTTCAACCTTTGATCCTTAAATTAGACCCTAATTTCAAAAAAATAAGTTCCCGTCTGTGAGTACTTAACGTGTGAAAACCGAGTAAAAAAAACTGTACGTAGGATAATGATAAGCTGAGAGATTCTGAAAGATTTATAAATCAAATCATAGAATATCTTTTTAACTAAACTAAAAAAACTTATACGCAATTATAAAAAACTTGTTTCTTTATGGCCTTTACCAAGTAAAAATATTAATAATTGTCGTACGTACCTATCTAAAATGAAATGGATGGAGGTCCGTGCAATTTTTCGGAAGCAGTTTAGTGTTCATAGCAACGAAACTGTTATTTTCATTGGCATGATACTTAACCCGTAACATTTACTTTAAATCATCACCGGGTTCACTTTTTATTAGTTTACGTAAGTTTACAGTTTCCTTAGTAATAATATTGCCAGCATTGTATTTGAAATTAATTGAATCAGTGATACTGTAAACTTATAAATAAAATGGCCACGAAAAAAAAAGTTACAAAAGAGGATCATTTTTTCCTGTTTCTTACTTTTTGTATTAGGGTTCGTGCCTAGTGGTAGTGTATCAGTACATACAGTATATAAAAATAATTCAGAGTACTGTATTGTAGGGCCATACGTACGTAATGCATTTACGTAAATATTATAAAAGTAACTTGGATATACGAATAATATAAATATATGAAATATTTAACAAAGAATTATAATAAATAACAATTTATTTAGTAAATGGGATAATAAAAGAAAGAATATTAGAGTTGAAGTCATATATAATTGATGCGAATGTTACAATTCAAATTCCTAGCCAGCAGGAAGTTCTTCTTGCAATTTGGCATAGCTTTCTTCTCCATGTACCTCACCATGGATATGTAATAGAATTTCGGAAAGGTCAATCATAAATGTATCCTCGGGTAATTCTTCATCTTAATCTTCATCGTCATTCAAATCTTCTTCCCCGGCTATCACATTCTCTTCACTATTTTCGTCAAACATAAACCCATTTATCTTATAAAATTGTTTTTTGGCATCTGCCAGTTTACGCTCAATTAAACATTCATATGCAACTCCTCGCTCTTCAGTTTCTTTCGCCTTCAACAATCTCCTACATCTCCGAGTTGCATATGAATTCAATTCTCTTGCCTCGTCCTAAAAAAACGTATCAATTGTTAATTACTTGTACTACGTTATTACTTATATGGTATTATCAATAATAATGCTTGTAACGTATTTACCTCCAACAATCTAATCTCCTCATCAGCACGTAACTGCCTCGAGTATTCACGTAACGCACCAAAGTCAAGCCTGCTACTCGTGTCATATTCCCAAAATGTACTTTCCAGTGATTTGATCTCATTGAATACCATGTCAGGAAAATTAGGGTCTAATCCCTTGCATGCGTTGTTATAATCATTAAGGATTTTCTTTGCCTTTGCTGTTGCATTATTGGCAGATCTTATGATTTGAGTGCTTGTGTTATGCCCTTTATTACATCAATAAATCGATTAGCTCACATACTTTTTAAAAATAAAAATGAGAAAGATATGCAGTATTTCTTTTACCTAATTTTCCTGAACGATGGAGGACATCTTTGAGAATGTTTTGGCTTGTAACAATTGCTTTTAGCTTTTTTTTTTAAATTATTGCAGGTTCTTTCTATGAGATTTTTTTTTGACTTTTTTGAAGTCATCGCAATCTTGGGACCATCTTCTATCTTCTGTTATTTTTTTCTTTTTCTCAAGCTTTTTTTATTTCTGAACAAGCTTTTTTATATGATGCACTATCAATTAATGACAATGCATTATATAGTGTTTCTAAAACATCCTCAGGAGATAGAACTTCTTGATTTGCTGTTGCAAGCGCGTCCCTAGTTATTATTGATACGTAATTAGATATTGATGACAATAAATGTGACAACAACACTATATAAGTAACACAATAACATTAAAAGACTTACTGAGCCGTATAAAATATTTCTAGATGATGAACGTATTGTTCATCTAGTTTTTGTTGGTCGGACCGCTCATCAACATATGCAAGCTGAACCGATTGAACAAATGAATCCCACCCAGATTCGAATTCTTCATTTGTCAATACTATTCTTTTTCTTTGTAATTCTTTACGGGACTTCTTTTTTACTCCTTCAGCATGCTTACGTCGACGGGCCAGCCGTGAAGCTATCATAACAGTATAACATCAAAAGTAAGCTTCAATATTTACTCATATATATGTATAGTAATAAACTTACGTAATCCATCGACGCGCATTTTTAAAAGTGTGTAATCGCCGTTGGTTGGAGAAAGTTCCCTTCTCAGGTTTTCAATTGCTGTTCGTTCAGAAATGAACTTCCCAGCTTCGGTTCCAGCCCTTGCATTGAATATACGTTTCAACTCAGGGTCTAATGTACTTTTCCACTTGAAGCCCTCAGGTAACCCGATACCTATTATTATAATATTAATATTAATATACGTCTATATATTACATAGTGTTTTCATATATGATACAGACCCCTTTTGGCAACTTCGTACTCGGGATGAGCATCATCAGCTTTGACGGAAGCGTAGAACACGAAAATGTTCCGCTCTCCAAGTTTTCTATCACCATGCTTCAAAGGAAGTTGGGGTCTAAAGGTGTTGTTTCGTACACGCTCGATTTTGCTGTTGCTGGTGGTTTGAGACATTATGATAAGAATTAAAAAAAAAAAAGTAGTAAAGAACTAAAAAAGTTGAAAGAAGTAGTAAATCAGAGGTGGCAACAATTTATATTCATGTCGGATAATAATTAAAACGAGTCACTAAAATCAAAATTTAAAAGTGGGTAAGTAAATGGGTTAGATGGGTAACCCATTTGGGTTATGATTTGTGAATTATAACCTTTTAACTGAGAAAATTTGCGTGCTTGCCCCCCACACCCCCCAGCCGTTTCCCAAGAAACGCGGGCACGTGATCTAACAAAACGGAAATATATTTTTTCCAATTTAAGCACCGACACAAGAATCGACATCAGGTCTATTTGGATTAACCATACCTAAACAA